>JAUMHN010397836.1:0-16360 GCA_032360265.1 Heliamphora ciliata
AGGGTTGTGACCCAAGAAATGTTATTTTAGAGCATGCATTGTTTGGGATAAATACGATGAATTTAAAAAAAAATTTAAAAAATTTGACTCATCTTAAATAAGGGGATTGAAAAGATACAACTTAATATATATGTGTCTAAATAATAAAAACAAAGTTCATAAAGATAAACTAAGGAAACTAATTTAATTTTTTTATTTTTCATCTTTTGATGAAGATTTTTATCATTACGTTTCATCTCGATAAAAAAGTCAAAATATTTAAAAATATGCTTAAAAGATAAAAAAATATATTCAAAACGAAAATAAGCAAAATAAACTAAGAATAGACCATGATTAACTGCGTCACATTGTGCCTAAATGATAGTAACTAATTTTTCAAAACAAATATCTTATAATTAAGTATATAAGACTAAATTTTTTAAAAGTCTTTCAAATGTACTAATAGTTAATTAATCCATAAATTTATAGATTGATAAAAAAATAAAAATGAATATTTTATGTTTTGCAATATATTTTATTATTATTTTGGATTTTTTTTATTCAAGCTAATTTTATTTCAAATATAAAGTAAATATTTATATTTCTTACATTAAGAATAGATTTGGATTGAGAAAAAATAAATTAGTTCTAACTTTTATTTTATTGTAATGTAAAAAAATAATATTAAAATAAAAAATAAGTTTTTTACTATCAAGATATTTTTCTCTACTAAATTTAAAAGTGAAGGGATTATGTTCCTAAAAATAAATAACTAAATTAATAAGTCATGCATGAAAAGTGAAAAATGAACTTTTTTTCTTTTGCGACTGTTTGATTTTCGTCGCAAAAACAAATACAATTTGCGACGGCCAACTATTTTGGTCGCACCTACTATCCCTATTGCGACTAGCTAAATGCCATCGCAAATAATTCGTCGCAAATAATACTTTTTGAGACAACGGATTTTTGGTGGCAAATAATGCTTGTTTTGCGAAGGCAATTGCGCCATCGCTACAGTTTGGTCGCAGTAAAAAACTTGTTACGACGGGGAATGTACCGTCACTAAAGGGCGTTATTGCGACGGCAAATACACCTTCGCTAATAAGTTGGTCGCAAAAGGCCACTATTCTAGTAATGTTATATGATGTAAATAAAATGTGAATGTTGCATGAGTGCGCTTTAATATGTTTTAGAATTTTCTTGTAAAATGAGATTCTGGAAAGCTTAAACGACAAAAGTTAATATTTTTAAATAAATCATCTTTCTATTTATTTTCGAAAAAATTTTCCAACCAAATTCTCTTTTATAAATAAAAAAAAGAGCTTTAAAGTTTTGAAAAGAAAAATAGAAACCTCGGGTGAATTTTTGACTTACTAGCCGGTCACGGACGCCATTATCAAAAAAATGGGTCGTGATAACACATGTCGGCTAAAGAGGGAGTCAAAGTGAGTAATTAGCAATTGGAGAAAAAGGTGGCACCATACAGGAAATGCGGCCATGAGAATGATTATAAAATCAGAAATCGGCTAAAGGAAGAAAACACACATCCAACATATCAAAAAGTCTCGAGTTTATTTTATTTTCTTATCTTGTATTTGCACATCTTTTCCATTTCAAAGTCTAAATATGTTCATTCATCCTCATTTCAGTATCCGGTTGCTAGATTAGATTCAATTTATGTTCCAAATTAAGCATAGCATTAGTCATTATCCTTGTTTCATTTCGTATTTTATTCAATACAAAATCTTTTCAAATTCAGTTTCAATTTCTATTTATTCGCCCTTCAAATTTCGTTTATTTTAATTCAAAAGACACTTAAAAATTGTTGAAGTCCTCTTCATTGAGGTAAAAAATCGAACCAGTAGCTTTTGCTTCAAGCTACGCACAATTTGTTTTGGTTTGAAGTCAGATTAGCGCAATTTCAAATATAATTGGACGCATTCATCCTGGTATGCCCATTCCACATCATTTAAGTCCTAAATAAAATTCAGCGCGAACGATAACAATTTTTTGGCGTTGTAGACACCATAATTTGACCCCACCGATTCTTGGATTTATCTAGTTGAGTTCGATGATGAAAACCAAGTGGGAATGATGACTCTGCATGATCGTCGGGAAGCAATCCAAATCTAGTACTCCGTGAAACCAAACCATAAGATCACATTTTTTGAACTTTGAGGTCACAACCTCCAAAACCTTGCGACCTGGTTGTTCATTGGTCCAAGCAATTCCCCCGCAAACTTTGAACCTCGCGATCGTTCTGTTGGTTATTGTGACCGCAACAAGAATCTCTTAGAAACCTTAATATTTGCTATGGTCGCAACCTCGATCCTCACGGTCGCAACTGTTAAAGGTGGCGACTGTTACTTTGTTGATCCCAGTATGAGTTCTAAACGTGGCTGCACCTCATTGGTTGATATGTTCTATATAAACATACATTTGGTACGATTTCAAGGGACTTTTGGAGCTGACGTCGATATATTGCTACTTTATCTAGTATGATTGCAGGTACTCTGTCGTATTCTCGACCCACATCTCGATCCGCACTCTCGCTCGACTTTGATTTGGATATTGGAATTGGACTACTGCTCGAAGATCGGATAGCTGATCACCACACTCTACGACTCGAGGATTCATCTGGATTGTTGTATTCCAGGTATTCGGTTGGATCCTCGACACTTCTCTCATCACATTCTTTACTCCTGTGAAGAGGTCGAGTTAGAATTTCGAATACCAATTCGTGAATTGCATGTCTATTCCTTTAATTTTGTCGTATTTAGGTTTAATTTCTCATTCACATGTTAAGTTATTGATCTTGATTAATTGAGTTATAAATATGCTTGATCTTAAGAATATGTTTAGAATTAAGTTCCTCGTGATTTCATAATGTTTTAGTTGAAGTCATAACAGCATGCTTTTGTTTCTTTGTTTTATGTTGCATATGTGTCATACATTCACACCTCAATACATTGTCCATTAAAATTTAGCAAAACAATGCCTAAAAACCCTGCGATTGCAACAATCAATATTACAGTCATGATATTTTGGCACTAACATCCTTACGGTCGCAACATTCAACATTGCACCTGTGCACTTTCACTTCATATTCCTGGTGACCGCAACATTTTTGTATTACAGCCGCACACTTTTGTTATTTTTAATATCTTAATTATGTTCCAGTAGCTGAATTATGTCTTTATAGTGTTCTGTCTTGTCATGATTGAAGCATCCATTATGTAATTTGTAGTATTGATCAGTATGTTTAAAACTTGGAAATCCTTAGAGGTTTATTTCTCTTTCGTTTAAGTCCATGTTATGCTTAGTTTAATTTTGACATTATTAGGGTTTGCTAGCTTCATTTACATGATTTCATACTTTGTATATTGCATGCGGTTTGCTTCATATATCCTTTAGCTAGAATTTGCATGTCTTATGATCTAGAATTTTCTTTTATTCTTTGTTTGGCATTCTATATACCTATGCAATGTATTTTTATTATTTTGATTTTGGATGTTCTCTCTTTACTCTTATTTTTAATATTTGCATGCATTTGAGAAACATAAATAAAGAACCAATGATGATTAGTAGAGACCAACCTCACGGTTGGGCGAATGGGGTGCCTAATACCTTCTTCAATTCGTACCATAACCCTTGAACCCTTGTTTTCTCTGGTTAAACGTTTTAAAGATCAGTGGCCCATTTTTATTTTTCTTAATTTTTCTAAAAACTCAAGTGGCGACTTCATTTTTCATAAAAAGGGTTTTCAAAATATTTTTGTTTTCAAGGTGTTAAAAATATTTTTAAAATAACTCTTGAATTCCCTATTCTCATTTTGAAACAAATCCAAAATTCCGGTACCACAGTATTTTTTGGCGACTCCACTAGGGACTAGTTTACAAAATCAAATAAGAGGGCTAGACTCGAAAACATCATTAGTTCTTAATTTGACTTTTTCATTTACATTCTTGTATGCATTTGCATCGTTCTCAGCCCCCTAGTTGATCGACCCAATACCCGGGTCAATTTACTGTCTTGGGGCTATGTCGAGAATACGGGTAAGCCTTTTGGCTGCACATTTTTACATGTGTGGTCAAAGAGTTATTCCGTATTGTTTAACTATAACCTGTACCACATTAGGCATGAGAGGTATATTCTTGGTTCTATTAAGAAGGTACCCAGAGTAATTGACCAAACCGGCCTTTTTCTGCATATAGTAGCTTAGAACCTTCCCATTAAGTGCTTAATCGGTAGGATTAAATATTTTTGTTTAATTGTATGTTTTGTTTGCGATTATTTAGGACATTTTATTTGTTTGTTTGTCATAGGATGGTTTCTCTCCCGGGGTTCAGCCCGAGTTTGCTTCCAGCGTTTGTTCGTTTTAATAGTTTCCCTCTCGAGGTCTTACCCTAGTTTTGGTTTTAACCTTGATCTGTTTTAGGATCTCGACTTCTTTTGGAGTTTTGCCCAGGTTTTTGGTTGAGGCCCTCGTTTTTAACTTAGGACAACTTTCTCTCTCCTGGGGGCTCTACTCCGGGGTGTCAATTTTGTTTAGGTTTGTTTCCTTTCTTAGACTCCTATCCGGGTTTCGACCTAAGGTTTTGTTCGGGTTAGTTTTGTCTTCCTCCTGGAGTGCTGTCCGATTTATCCCGTAGAATCTTTGGTTATACCTTTATCCCAGTGATCCTTTGTTTAGTGTTAACATGGCTTTCGAGTTTCTCTTTCAGGGTTTTTGGGCGTTGTGTTTTCCAGTTTTCTGTTGGTTTGGGCCCGACCGACAGGGCATTCTGCTATTTTGCTGCTTGTAGTCAATTATTCAGCTATCTGTTATTAGGGATCTGTCTGGGAAGTTTCTGATACTTGCTTTTCTTCTTTCGGGTTCTTAGGATTGTTCTGATTTTAGATCATTGAGTCAGAAGAACCGCATCCAGTGTGTGTTTGGGCCAGGTCAGTAACAGGAAGACTCCACAGAGTATTTGAGTGGAAATTGAAATCATTTGAGATGGTAAAGAATGAAGTGAATCTGACAGCCCTGAGGAGGGCAATTGTTGAGATACAGAGGGTGGTCGAACAACAGACGCAGGCTTAGAACCAGTGCTAGGCCCAAATTCGGGCAATTCAGGCTCGCTTTCTAGGAGTAAACGAGCAACAAGATGATCTAAATGAGAACGTAGAAGATTTCTGGGTAGATAATCAAGGACAAGAAGGGCTGCAAGTTATTGCACCACCTCGGGTTCCTCGTCAAGTCAAGGTTGAGGAGGAAAACACAGCTCAATCTAGGGAATTTGCGCTGGCAAAAAGGAACAACACAATGAAAAAAGTATTGAGGAAAGCAAAGGGGGTGGAAGAATATATAATGGATGTAAGCAATTTGTGCTTATTCTCATATTCCAAGCTACCGAAAAAACTTAAGATGCCGGAGGTGGAGAAGTTCGATGGAACCGGATATCCTTGGATCCATATGAGAATGTACGTCGGTACCCTCTCTCCCATGGAGATCAACGATCAGTTGAAGGCTCAGTTGTTCCACTGGTCACTCTCTGAGACAACTCAGAAATATTTCTCTCCCTAGATGTTGCAAAGAATAGGACATGAAAAGACATTGCTACCGCCTTCATTAGTCAGTACAGCAACAACGTCTAGTTGGATGGCACTACCCGAGAACTTGAAACCACCTGGCAGGAGGGCTGGGAGTCATTTGTGGACTTTCTAACCAGGTGGAGGGAAAAGGCGGCCAAAATGACTAATTGACCAACGAAAAAGGAGCAGGTAAGAATTGTGGTGAAGAACCTGTAATCCCCTCTAAAGCACTATCTGATCACATAGCTGCTATCCACTTTTGAGTAGTCGTTCGACGCTGGGGTTCAGATTAAAGATGCAATCCAGTCAGGTGATATAGAGAAGGTCGAACCGAGTCAAAAGCAAAGAAAGCCTTACCCGACTAACAATTCAAACCAGAATCAGTCCACACCCTCCTAAAATCTTGTTGTCCGATCGAATGAGATGAACCTTTTGAACCCTAAAGCTGAACAACCAAATTCTTCATCTTTTGTTTCACCCAGGAAAAATCAGCCACCACAACAAAGGATGCCGAGGAGAGTTTTCACTTCCCTCAATATACCATTGTCTACAACCTTGAATCGACTTGTCGAGAAGGGACTAATAAAACTTTTGGATCTAATGCCACTACCAAACCCCCTGCCACCAAGATTCAACCCTTCATAGTACTGCGCTTCCATCAGAGCCATGGACACTTGACCGACAACTGCCTACAACTCCAACATCAAGTCCATGACTTAATTGACAACAAGGTCATTCCACCATCCTCGGCTATTCAGAAACCAAATGTCACAACCAATCCACCACCAAATCATGCTAAAGAGGCTAGGGTGAATTGTATTTATTTGGGGTAGTCAGAAGATCATTGCCGTTATATCTGTCTAGCATATTTATCGAGCCCATGTGTTCTAGTTGTTAATGATCGGCTGTCTTGTTCGTTAATCATGACTGAAAATGGGTGGGACATGATGGAAAAGTTGAATGATGATGCTTGAGAGGGATATCAAATGGTGGTTCAGGTTGATAACCAAGAAGAGCGCAATGAGGATGATGACTGGTCGTTGGATTACCTAGTATGACTGTATGAATTTGGTCATGTGCTAGATGGTGTTACTCTTCCTCAGCTTTTTGAGGAGGAAGTTTATGTTGATGAAATGCAGTCCTACTGTCAGTCCGAATGGTCTTAAAGTCAGACAAAGATGAGTGGACTGAATTTTGAGCTGCTTAAAAATAGCAAGTGGATTACATCGGGGAAGACATCTGGAGGTTAGATGACATCGACAACACATGGGTAATAGAAGACAAGGAAGAGAGGAAAGAAAGATCAGAGTGCACCAATCTGGACGACCTGTGGAAATTTGAAAGTTCCCTGCATGTTGTTGAGATCAGATAAATCGAGAACACGATGCTAGGATTATGGGATCCTGAGGAAGGGGTAGAACATCTGACTAGGAGTGGGTGACATTTTAAGCCAGCTTAATTAGAAAAAGGACAAGCAAGAGGGAAAGGAAAGGAGAAGGAGCAAGAAGTAGAAGTCGACGCAGTACTAAAGTAGCTGAAAAGGACTCAGGCCAACATCAACATCTGGGGTTTGCTGATGGCTTCACACTGGCACCGGCAAGCCGTGTAGAAGGTTCTGAATAAGGCCAATGTTTCGATAGGCGCAACTCCCAAGCAATTGATCGGGTTGATTTTGCCAACTATAGAGCCTAGGGTAATTTCTTTATCTAATAAATATTTACCACTAGAAGAGAGAAATCACAACAAGCTGTCGCATATCACCGTTAAGTGTCTGGAGAAGTGGGTTCTAATAACGCTTATCAACAATAGTTCAACACTGAATGTCTGCCCACTCAGAACGGCAGTCTGCCTGGGAATGAAGCCAGATCATTTCATGCCCAATAATCAACAAGTTTGGGCTTATGACAATACAAAAAGGGATGTATTTAGGCTGATATCATTCACTTTGTCGGTCGAGCTTTTGGAAACCTAGGTGGAGTTCCATGTGCTGGATGTCTTAGCATCTTTCAATCTATTGTTGGGATGACCTTGGCTCCACGGCTCCGATGTAGAAGCCGTTCCATCTACCCTTCTCCAGAAGCTAAAATTGATTAAGAATGGGACAATACTAACTATCCACGGGGAAGATAGTATTCAACCTCCAAGAGAAGACGGTTCAACCCTCTTAAAAGTTCAGCATTGGGAGGGGGATGTATTACTGAGTGGGTTCCAGTTTGACGGGGCTCAGACCGTACAAATGCTGTTAATGGAGAAAGAGAGCTACATTAATCCCTATGATGTTACAATGATGAGACGTATGTCTTACTATTCGGGAATAGGGTTGAGTCGTAAGCAGCAAGGAATTCTAGAGCCCTTCCAAGTGTTGCTAGCCTCGCAACGCTTTGGCCTTGGGTACAAGCCGACATACGAAGATTTGGAGGAGTTAAAGAAAGGGCAGAAAGGAAATAAGGTAAAATATTCAAGAACGCTGAATGGCTACTTCATCAAGGAGGGTGAAGATTTTTCGTACTGTGGTTTTCCAGAGCTATGGTTTGATGAGGAAACTAATCAGAGATTACCAGGGTTGAAAATTTTCTTCAACCACAAGTTATCGGATACAGAGGAAGAAGAGAAGAAAGGAGAGAAGATTTAAGAGGAGGACTGCGTAGACAAGTTAGACGGCATTGGCATGGGAGCATTACTCAGTGAGAAGATGGCTCAGATGTGCATAGCTGATTAGGACTGCCTGATGTTGGGCTGCGGCGTACCGACTAACTACACCAGGCTTATCGTAGACGTGGCTACGAGAAATGTTAAAAATTGGTCCTTAGAGTCTTGTAAATTGCATGATGTATGTCTCGAGTCCAAGTTTTAGTTTGTGTTTTATTCTAGCTAGCTAGATATCGAGTTTGAGGGCACATCTGTTTGTGCATCCTCTTCCCCCCTCTACATTTGAATTTGTAATTCCGTCTCTTTTGACATCAATGAAATGAGCGAGATTTTCGATTACTCTGCTTTGTTTGATTTATTTCATACCCTTTCTGATGACGGGGATGTCCCCAAAGAAATAAAAGCTTTAATAAAAAGAGAAGAAGAAATACGCGCTCAACTTATAACTGAAGAAACCTTGTCAATTAATCTGGGTAATGAAATTAATCCATAAATTGTGCAAATCGGTTCTTCATTACCTTCAGTTGAACGTGAGTAATTAATAATTTTATTAAAAGAATTCAAGAACGTCTTTGCATGGTCTTACGAGGATATGCCTAGAATTGATCCCGAGAATGTCCAACACCATTTCCCTTTGTATCCTGATGCCAAACCGATCAAACAAAATTTGAGACGGATACGGCCAGAATGGGCACTAAAGATCAAAGAAGAAGTCACCAAGCAAATCAACGCTGGTTTCCTTATGGTAATCGAATACCCCGAAGTGGGTGGTGAATATTGTACCGGTCATGAAGAAGGACGGACGCATCTGAGTTTGTGTGAATTTTTGGGATCTCAACAAAGCTAGCTCGAAGGACGATTTCCCATTGCCGTAAATTGACGTCTTGGTGGACAGTATAGCGGGGCACGCCCTCTTGTCATTTATGGATGGTTTCTCCAGGTACAATTAGATCCTAATAGACCCCAAAGATAGAAAGAAGATGACATTTACTACACCTTGAGGCACCTATTGTTATCGTGTGATGTCATTCGGTTTGAAGAATGTAGGGGCAACCTATCAAAGGGCTGCCACTACTTTGTTGCACAATATGATACACAAGGAAGTTGAGGTGTATGTAGATGATATGATAGTGAAGTCTAAGGATCGGGATGGCCATATCATAGCACTACAAAAGTTCTTTGAAAGGATTAGAAAGTACAAGATGAGGCTTTACCCACAAAAGTGATCCATTGGAGTCACTACGGGCAAAATGCTCGAATTTATGATCACTCAACAGGGCATCGGGGTTGATCCGTCAAAAATCAAAGCGACCATGGATATGTCTCCTCCAAAGACCGAGTGAGAAGTTAGGGGCTTTCTAGGCAAGATATAGTTCATCAGCCGATTCATAGCCAAGTTGACAACCATCTGCGAGCCTTTGTTTTGCCTATTAAAGAAAGGGGTCAATTTTGAATGGGATCAGAAATGCCTAGATGCCTTTGAAGCTGTGCATCAGTACTTGCAAAATTCACCTGTTTTGGCTCCTTTTGAGCCCGATCGGCCATTGATTCTCTATTTGTCAGTGACTGACTCGGCTATGGGATGGATGCTAGCATAAAAAGGAGAAACTGGAGTTGAGAAGGTAGTCTACTACTTAAGCAAGAAGATGAAAGGGTTTGAGATACGATGTACGTTACTGGAGAAGACATGTTGGGCTTTGGTTTGGGCCTCCCGAAAACTAAGGCATTATATGCTATCTTTCACAGTGAATGTAATTTTCTGGATGGATCCGTTAAAGTACTTGTTTGGGAAGCCGACACTAACAGGAAGGCTGGCCCGGTGGTTGTTATTGATGTCAGAATTTAATCTCAGGTACGTCACTAGAAAGTCAGTAAATGGCAGGGCCGTGGCAGAGTTCATGGCAAACTAACCAATTGAGGGAGACAAAGACGTAGAATTCCAGTTCCTCGACAAGTAACTTATGGGAATAAAAAACGACAAATGGACTCTGTAATTTGATGGTGCATCTAATCAGTATGGCTATGGAATAGGAGTTCTTCTTGTCACTCCTGATGAATCACATGTTCCCCTGTCTCTGAACCTCAACTTTGAAGTTACCAACAACCAAGTTGAGTATGAAACGTGCTTAGCCGAGTTAGAGGTAGCCCTAGAGTGAGGGGCAAAGAAACTAGAAGTCATCGGGGACTCAGCATTGGTGGTCTCCTAGGTAAAATGAGAATGGAAGGATAAGGACATAACATTAATTTTCTACCATCAAGAGCTAGAGAAGTTAATACTGTGCTTTGAATCAGTGGTCTTCACTCATGTTCCGAGATTGTATAACAAGTTTGTCAACGCACTGGCAAGTTTGGCATCAATGATTGACATACCATCCGGGGTCAAAATGAGGCCATTGATAATTAAGTAGAGAAGAAAATCGGCATATGAGATGATGGCAGCAATCGAAGAAAGCACGGATGAACTCCCATGGTACTTTGACATTTAAAATTTTGTGAAAAAAAGAAAATACCCCAAGTTTACTAGCAAAAAGGACAAAACGGCAATAAGGAGATTATCTGCACAGTTTGTCATTTACGGAGAAAAGTTATACAAACGAAGGCATTCATGGGTCAAGAAGCTATGTGTCAGTAGTGAAGAAGGACGAGAATTGTTGAGAGAGATACACGCTGGAATTTGCAGGTCTCACATGAGTGGAAACATGTTAGCCAAGAAAATTTTACGATAAGGGTATTTTTGGATGACAATGGAGACGAACTGTATACAGTTTGTGCGAAGGTACCATAAGTGTCAGATCCATGCGAACTTTATACACGTTCCCCCATCCCAACTGTATAACCTGATGTCACCATAGCCGTTTTCAGTGTGGGGCATTGATGTGATTGGCAGAATAACACCAAAGGCGTCAAACGGACATGAATTGATTTTGGTGGCCATTGACTACTTTACTAAGTGGGTGGAAGCTGCCTCCTACTCGGTGCTAAAATCTTCTCATGTTGCCAAGTTCTTCACGAGGTTATCTCAAACAATGATTTGCACTTCCAAGGTGAGGTCTTGGATCTTTATAAAGAATATCGGATAGTGGCCCACAAGTCGTCACCGTACCGGCCACAAACCAACGAGGCAGTTGAAGCAGCAAACAAGAACGTTAAGAAGATTCTACAAAAGATGATTAGCTCACACAAAGATTGGCTAGAGCATTTATCGTTTGCACTTTGGGGGTACAAGACGTCAATTAGAGCTTCAACAGAAACCACGCCTTACTCCTTAGTGTATGGGATGGAAGCTGTGCTTTCCATTAAAGTGAAAATCCCTTCACTAAGAGTAGTAGTTGAGGTAAACATTCTGAAGGTAGAATGACAAAGGAATCAGATGGAAGAGCTACTTTTGTTTGATGAAAGAAGGCGGCGGGCTCTATTTCATATACAAAGATACCAAAGGAGGATAGCCCGAGTATTCAACAATATGGTAAAGACTCGGGATCTAAGAGAAGGTGACTTGGCTCTTAAAAAAATAAGGGCTCCTATTTTTTGACCCAAGGGGCAAGTTCAAACCAAACTGGTCTGGGTCGTTTTTGATTAAGACTATTATGACCGGTGGTACAGTAATCATCATAGATTTAGAGGGTAACACGTTCTCCATTCCATTCAACTTGGACTAGCTCAAAAAGTACTACCTTTGAGAAAAAAATAAATAAAATAAAAGCTTGCTGGGAAAAAAATCAAAAAAGGCGGCCGAGGCAAAAGTTAGAGCAACCCGCAAGGCCGAAAACCTGAAAAGACGACCTTGGTAAAAGGTAAGGCACCATAAAAGGAGAGTGTTAATACCTGAGAGTAAACTGAGTTCGAACTATGTTATAGTCTAATTCCACTTTCTTGGGATACGTAGGCAGCCTCTTTTAAGAAGTTCGACCACCTTATTTGTTTAGCTATTTTTGAATCCAAGTAAAGATCAATGCAAATTTGTCTTTGAATTATGATAATAAAGTCATTCATATTGCAAAAATCAAAAAACTTAATATAATTCCAAATCTTTTTCAAAATAAAAGTGAAATACTTCATTTCATCATTAATTACAAAGTTTTGAAAATAGGGTGGGGGTGCAAGTCCCAAACTCTAAAAAGTAAAAAAAAAAAGAAAAAAGAAAAGCTATGAAATCTAAAAAGCAAAGCATGCCCCTCAAATCTTCCTCCTCTTCGCTTCTTGTTTTTCTTCTTCTTTGTTTCGTTTCTCTCTATCTTAGATCAACCATGCCTTGTACTCCTCGGGGAGTTTCGGGCACTGCAGCTCCTACATCTTCATCAGTGAGCGAGATGGCCAAGCCTCTTGATATCTTGTCAGAAATGAGGCCTAAAGAGAGGATGAATACAAATGACCTCAAACACCATGGAATGTGATCTGACTGCGACCGAACTGCCTCATAGTCCTATGTGGGTAATAAAAAGTGAACAGTCGCAAGCCAATCAACAGAACACCGGGATTGTCCATAATGGACAAGGTCATAGTGGAGATCTACCACCAAGAGCATTGCCAGGTAATGTCTGCTCCCGTCAAAGAGAAATGATACTGCCTCCAAGCAATCTAGTAGTGCATATCTGATAGTAAGGATGATAGACGAGTGTCGCGGCATTGTACATATCTGTGGTTGGCTTCTGCATGAGGTTCACATTCTCCATCAACTAGATCTGCAAAATAGTTTAAGAGGTAAGAACCGAGAGAAAATAGTAAAAGGAGAGATGTGCAATAAGATAAAGTGACGAATAAAGTAAAAAGAGAGGATAACGGTAAAAGCCGAGAGATGTAAAGTAAAAGGAGAGAAGAGTGATAAAAATCAAGAGGGGGGTAAGTACGAGTGCATGTTTAGTTTCGCAGAAATGGCTGACAAGGACTATGAGACGGGTAGGAGGGGGACGCGATGATGAGCCCTTGCATTTTGAACCTGAACTGGATAAAGGGGGATAGAAGGGGGACATGATGATGAGCCCTTGTAGCCCGAACCTGAACTAGATAAAGGGATAGAAGGGGGCGCGATGATTAGCCCTTGGAGTCTGAACCTAAACTAGATGAAGGGATAGAAGGGGACGTGAAGGCGGATCTTTGATACCCGAGCCTAAATTAGATGAGGGGGCAAAAGAGGCCGGATAGGGAAACAAGAAAGCACCCTCGGAGGACACCAAAGTATATGATGGCCTATGTACCAGTGTGAACGCATCTGTGATGGTTGAGTTGGGGTGAAACTGACCCTCTTGAGGAAACAGCAGGAGGGCCCCCGACAAAGGCCCGGGGAGAAGGTGAATTGATTGTCAAAGACTCGTGGGAGAGATAAGTAGGAGGTGGTTAGTCCACTTCCTTCGATGAAAGAGGGATTTGAGGGGCCAAGGGACAGCGCGCGGACAGTTCAAAAGTTTAGAAACACCAAAGACATGCTAATAAGGAATTACTGAAAAGGAAGAAAGTTTACCTGAAGAAGTAAAGGGCTGCCAGCAAAAGTAGTAGTCGCGCTTCAATGAACAGCATCTAAGCAAAGCAGGGTCTCAGCAAGTACCATCGGGACAAAGTCCTTCCCTAACCACATCTGACCCCGCAATGTCAACTAATGAACAGCTGACACGTCCATCAGAAAAAACCAGGAGGTAACGAGCAAGAAGGCAGAAGCACAAGATATAACGGTGCCGTAACTGAAAACCAAGGTCGCTGAGGTTGCCGATAGGACGGAATCTCTCAATAATCCAAAGAATGTCGAGGCAGTCGTCAAATGTCGAGAGGGAAGCCTCCATCTTGGATAAGCCACAGAGTTGTATTATCTGCTGTCGATTAGAAAGGAAGAAGGTCGGCACGGCTATAGATTTCCTCGAGGTGAGGTCCAGAATAGTAGCAAAATCTTCTATGGTGGGGCACAGTTCTTCAAGGTCGAAGCAAAAGACATGGGATTGTGGATCCCACAAGTGTGTGGCACCCCTCAATAGTGGTTTGTTGATCTTAACAACTATCAGGGAGAATAGAGAGTTGATACTGAATGAGGTAAAATTAAGACGCTCGATGTGTGAAAACTCTTCTATCCTTGTAAAGAGAGAGTTATGGAAGGAAGCCATTATGGTGAAAATGACAGAAAATGGGGGACCCCAATTCATACTTATAAGGCATGAAGAGACTGAACAACAGAAGGCTCGAAAAGGACTAAAGATGCCTGCGACTGCTACCTTAAAGTGCACGACCGCAACATCTAAAGGACAACTGCAATATCCAGTACATGGCCGCAACCTTTCAAACCGTGTGAAAATGTCCTTACCCTTGATATTCCCTGCGACCGCAAGGTCCTATCTATGCGACCGCAACCTTTAAAGTTTGTGGGTGTACTTTTTTTAGCACCCTTTTGTATCTCTAATACTTTGCGACTTCTTTCTATGGCCTATTGTTTTCAAGCAAGACATTTATGTTTGTTATGAATAAGACATTCATTTGTATAAGCTTAGGCTATGATTCAATATTTATATCATGCAACCAAGACAATTCAAGATCTGAGAAAATAATGCACAATCACATGAGCAGAAATGTAAAAGGCTCGAAGGCCCAAATGTATCTAAAAGTGTGGTAGGGGCACCCTGGCCCATCATCAAATGAAATTAGGGCACGCAGGCTCAAAAAACCAAATGTATCAAAATGTGCCGGAATGTATCAGAACTATGGAATAAATAAAGTCAGGAGGAGGGGGAATCTCTCAACTCTCTCTAATGCCTTTGATGGACTTGATAGGAAGAGGGATCGATGTCAGAAGGGCGAACCTCAGATGAGTCAAACAGCTCCTCCAGATCGTCGTTGTCATCGCCGTCGCTGCCAAAAGAGGAAGATATGAATCGAGAATGGCTCCGAGCAAACGAAATAGATCCTCGAGTAGAGCAAGCTCGAAAGGAGGCACGAGACCCACGACCTCGTGCTGGGCCTGGAACTTGAACCTGCGGCTGTGCTAGGTCGGAGACTGGAGCTGGAGGCTGTCAAAAGGAGAAAAAGATAAGTACAAGATATGAGAAAATGATAAAAAGCTAAAAAAGACGAAAGATACTCACCATGGCCATTGGGGCAAAAGCAATGCCGACGGCCCAAATGGTGGCATCCTACTGACGAATCAGTGCCTTGTACCCCGACAACAAAAGCATCACACGATCCAGCCATGCCTGATTAACCTGTGAAAAGAAGATATAGTTTAAGTAAACTAAACAAAGAGAAAGGAAGGGAAAGAAGGTGTAAAGACAAAACCTGAGTGATATCGGCTCTGAACTCCGGAGTCGAAGGTATAGGAATAGGAAGGGTAAAGGGGCGGCCCACTATGTAAGTAGGGACATCCCATGGAATCTTTGGACCCACCATCCCTCCTACTCTAGCTGCTCTAGCTCTAGCTACTCTGGCTCCACTTGCTCCTGCTCCCAAGGCAGTTGTTGCCTCTATTTCTCTCCTCATGGCTCCACTTGGCCCAATTGGTAGATCCCCTCTAGCTCCTGGATGAGAACCCATCGGTCTCATCAGATGACCTCTTGCATATGTCATATAGTCTCTAGTCGACTTTAAAAAAGCAGACGCTAAAGCTCCAGCTACCTCCAACAGGATGTCGAGGCCGCCCATAAGATCTATCTGGTGCATGGTGTTAGAGGCAATACTGCTAAAATCATTATTTTTGTAAACGATTTTTGGTAAAAAATTAACTAGACGGGCAAATGCCGAAACAGGCTTCAGATAAAATTTTTGACGACGAATGATTAAAATAAAACCCGTGCAACCAAAGTTAATTTAGAAGAATACCTTTTGTCAATCGATTCTTCAACTACGATTTGATTTCGAGTTGAAACTCCTGTCAGATCTTCTACTGTATTGCCTTACGCGATTGTCGAACGTAGTGTGGGGTATAGACTATCGAGAACTCGTACCGACAGAATCTAAATATATTTAGTTTTGAAAGACAAATTATGATATATCAATATAAAATTGGTTCAGCCTACCCGCATATATATAGGGTTACAATAAGAACCTAGGGAGTAATTATGAGTAAGACTTCCAGTGGAACACAGACACCTACCAGCGGTTTCTGTAATTATGGAAAGACGCAGCGGTTTCTGCAATTTTCATAAAACACTGAATTATAGTTCACACCACTAAAGAACTATAA
>JAUMHN010397846.1:0-16359 GCA_032360265.1 Heliamphora ciliata
AACCCCAAAAAGAATCCACATGTATTTGAATTGACTAATTCCCATAAATTAATCAATTGAATACCATAGGACGCCAAATGGAAACCAAAGAACCAACCACCAAACGACAAAACACCAACAAATTCCCAAGGCCTTAACACGACCAGAATGGATTCACACATGTCCAACACGGCAAACACGAACCCACACACGCCCAACGCAAGCCCACGACGCCTACAAGAACACCACAACGTCCCACGGAACACGAAATTAGGTTAAAAGGGTCAACAATGATGAAAAACAACCTCTTCTCAAACATTCGGCCAAAAACGGGTGAAAAACTATTTGAAAATCTTGACACACCTTCACTCTTTTGATCATAACTTTTTCTACAAAAATAATTTTAAGCTGAGAGAGGTGTCATTGGAAAGAGGAGTTTCGGGACTTTAATTTGAGTACAAGAACGACCTAATTCCGAGTCCGAACGAGAGAAATAACATCAGAACAAAAAAGTCCTGCGTAGCCAGTCCGCTCGAGCGAGCTACCACCCGAGAAAAACCCAGATTTTGCTGTTCTTGGTGTTCTTGGCCCCCAAACTCTCAAATCACTATGATGCATCAAAACACCCTTGAACCTACCGATTCGCATATATATAACACCCACGGACATACACAAGCCCAAAACATCTAGAATCACCGAACGAAAAATCTCAAAACCCGATTCCATCCACCGAAATCAACACAAAACCCATTTTTGAAACCAAAATCCGATTTTCTTGAAACAAAGTCAGATCTACGGCAATCTAACCGTTAAAAACACACACGATTACACGTAACACCCTTATAAGACATGATAGTCTAGGATCCTACCTCGGTGAGTTAAAAACTTGACGTCCCGAGCCACGTGCAAAATCGAGCTTTGTCGGAATGAAATTCTAACCGGATGGTTGCGTAGCCCTTGATGCCGATACCAAGAATTCGCAGTTTGATCGTCGAAAATCGAGCCCCAAGTCCCCGAGAACTTAGAGAGAAGGCAGAGAGAAAAAGGAGAAAACTTAGGAGTTAAGTTTTGAAAATATCTTTTGAAAATAACTAACTCTAGATATTAATAGGCCTCCAAAATATCTTTTTTTGAAATTTTTCAAAAATTGCGCCACAACAGCCCACGGCCTCAGGAACCTATCCCGTATGCATATCTAAGCCCAATCATGCATCTAAACTCGTAAAAACAAGCAGCGATGAAAACACCAAACACGCGTCAAAAAACACCGAAAAAAGAAAACGGGTCAGGGTCTCACACGCCTGAACCCATAACTTTAGTCGACTGAACTGTCAGGTTTTTAAACCCTAAATTCGACTGATTTGGCTTTTTATTTTCCACTCGTTTTTGTGATGCCCCGTCCTCCAAGCACGCCAGGACATACATAAAAATTAAATAAAGGGATATTCTAGCCATGCGTCAAAATTTAGTTTTTTAAGCGTTTTTGCTGTACTACGGGCAAAACAGTCATTTTACCCTACTTATGAGGATTTTTGATTTCTAATTCATTATTTCATGATATTAACTTCATTTAGAATGTTGGGAGACTCTCCAAGTGTTAAGGTTTTGTTGCCTGAGTGTTGGATTTTTTTAGAGTTTTCGAGCTGAACTTAGGATTTTTGAGTTGAGTTAAGATTTTGAACATCTTTCGTGCTCTATGGCCTCGTGGACTATCCTTCACTAATACTAGGGCTTGGGCAGGGTCTTTACACTGGTTGTTATCAACTGGGTTGTTACAACTAGGGTCTGTACCGTGTCGTTATAGTTTTCCTATCTCTTCTCACTAAACTCTACTCCTCCAAAACTCCTCCCACTCGGTTTATCCATCTTTCCATCCTCCTAAATACTTGATTCCGTCGTGCCTCGTATATCTAAAACTGGAAAGGGTAAGTGTATTACTCATTTCGAAACTTCAGAAATGAATGAGAATTTGTTCTCTATGGGTAAGGCTAAGGATCTCTATAAGAATCATCTTTCGTCTCTAGAACCAATCTTTGGAAAGTTTTTGGACATGCATTTTATAGATATCTATTTCCCTGATATTTGTCGTCTCTTTTCAAAAATCGATTGGGGTGTCTATTTATTTTACCAACCTAAGGGTATGTTTCCTCAACATATTCGCTTGTTTTATGCTTGTCACGCCCCGACCCCGAGGACCCGTGAACCAACCCATCCGTTCCTCCTAAGGATTATCATCTACGACTTTCATTCACCAAAAAATTTGAGTTCCGTTTATATGAAAAACTTTCTTTAAACAACTATATTCTCGCACACATCAAATTTAAAACAAATGCTTGAAATCTCAATAGTTCATTTACAACCATAGTATCTTTAATTACAATCCTCCATCCTAGTTTATATACAATCACGATGCAAAATACAAGTGAACACTAGATCATTCTTCTAGTCTTTCCCAAAGCATCCCTTTCCCTGGTATCGTCCCTGCTCTTTAAAACTTGAAATGGTTTGGTAAATACATGAGCCGAAACTCGTAGGATATAGATTAACTCAAATGTGATGCATCATTTGTGAGGTGTGATGGGAGTAACTGACGAAAAATGAAAAATTTTACCAATTCATTATTCTTTCACACGCACACACCCACGCACGCTAATTTGTTTCCATTTATCCGTTCATATTATCCATATCATCATTCAATTATTCGATTTTCACAAAAATCGTGTCACCTTTTCATTACCCGATTTATCACAAAATCGTATCACAATTAATGAACTAGTATCGGGCGCAGCTTATAGAAACCCCTCCCTATTAATTCCCAATAGGCTACGCGAAGCCATTGGGTAATAAATAACTCTATAACTCCCCACGATACAATACCACATTTCGGGGGCTAACCCATGGGCACGTGGTCTCCATCTTGAGCAAGTTTTTGAACTTTCACCGCGGAGCCGCTAGCCTAACTTAATCCACATCAATTCATACGGTTCATTATTTGTTCATTTTTTCACAAAAATTCGAGAGTCCAACCCATAACCGGTTCCTCTCGCAATCATTTTCACACATTATCATTTCAATTCCAATTTCAACTTTCCCACTTCATTGTCATGTCATTTTCGGTTTTAGTATTCAATTTCTCTTTTCTAATCAAATGCATCACAAGCTCTAATACACAACCTTTCATGAATCATACTTTACATTTCTTTCATTCATCTCATAATATACCAATAACACAAAGTTGAGTTCACTTGAAATAATACCGTGTGAAGAAAATGGAATGCACCCTTCATATGCATATACATACAAGTTAAAATCCATGTCTTCTTTCTAAAGCTAAAAATCTTAAATGATGATCATGTCACTACATAACCCACAATTACCAATACCAATACTTGTTCTTAAACACCTTGGTTATATATCGAAAACTCATTTTTTTATCGCAAACCAGACCAATGGGTACGATACTTACATCCCAACCAAGGTGTAGTGAAGTAGGTATATCTATATCCCAAGGGATAAGAAATATAATGAAAAGGCTTAATATTGATGAAAATATCATTTTTGAAAGCTTTTGGCCAAAAATAGGTAAAAAATAGTTACGAAAATTTGACATACCCTCACTATTTTGATTATAACTTTTTTCTAACAAATGAATTTTCTCGTGAGAGTAGTCTTGTTGGAAAAAGGACTTCCGAGGCTTCAACTTGAGTACAAAAATGACCCCATTCGGAGTCCGAATGAGGGAGATATGATAAAAAGAAGCTGGTCCAACGTAGCCAGTTCGCTCGAGCAGACGTCGAGCGCTCGAGCGCCTAACTCTCTGCCAGTTGACTGCTCGAGCGGACAGGGCTCCACTCGAACGCGCTGGAACCCGAGAAAACCCTATATTTTCCCATGTTTTGTGTTTCTAACCCCAATACCCTTAAACATCCATCAAACATGTTTCAAATCTCAAGTTTCACCCCAAAATCATTGGATTCAAAACTCATAAACCCCTTTTTATGCAATAACTCCCCAAATCATGGTTTATCAATTCTCTAAAATCCCAATTTTCATGAGACCCCAATTCAACTCACACACATCTACCATGCTCTCAATTTCCACATGAGATTAGCTATATTTTTTTAACTCGTGTAAGCAAAATATCTACCCAAATCACACTAAACATATTAGAAAATCTAGATCCTACCTCAGATTTGCTCAAAAGCTTGAGATTCCTCCAATTTCTCCCTCCTAGGGTTTTGGTTGTGGATGTTCTTGCTTTCTTGATGCTCCATCTCCCATCTCCCATCTCCCATCTCCTTGCTCCAAAGCATGATTTCCATCCTCGGTGGCACTCAATCTTGCTTCAACCCTTCGATTTTCTTGGTGGAGGGTTAGGGTTTCTCTCACTCTCTCTCTCTCTTGGAGAGGAAGAAGAAGAAAAGAAGGGAAGAGAAGGATGGAAAATGGGTCTCCCATGTGGGTCTTGATATGAGCATATATATATATATATATATATATATATATATAGAAACCCAAAATATCTCCATGGTTTGAGATTATTCCAAACTTTTTCCGATAGCCTGCTCGAGCGGACCCCCTCTGCTTGAGCAGACTCCCACCGCTCGAGCGGTGACCTCTAAAGCTGAATCCTGTGAATTTTTCCAAAACTCAACTCAAACTTCAAACCTTGTTCATATCTAAATATTTGAATTTCTCCATTAATTTAGCCATATCAAAACCATTCATCACCATGTATCTCCACTTCACTATCACATATCGTTAAGTCAACCGTTAACGAGCAAAATTTTATAACACCCACACCTAAAGTTAATTCTGTCTCCTCACTTAATCAAAAATATAAAATCACAAAATAAACACGTACTAGGCCGTTACAACTTTCCACCCTTTGTTAATTTCATCCCCAAAATTCTCCTCATGTCACACCAAACCTTCCTTTAATTTGAATACATGTCCATACACTTCACTAATTGTTCGGTCTACATAACATTTTTCTTAATCCATGATCCTGATCGTTCTTTCAAGATGACGTGACTCAAGGGTGCCAACGCGCCTCTATCTTTAAAAGTGTCGTACTACCATCAAACTTGCCTCCTGAACACCATTATTTCATAAATATTAGAATCATCCATCCGCATCGAATTATGCTCATATCGAGATTGATCAATCTTAAAATGGTTCATCGTTTAACACAATACCAATTCATACCCGAAATTAACACCAGAGCTAGAATCAACCATTCCCTTAGTGATGACTGGCTATCCCTTCATGACCACCATCTCACGCCACATACACGCTCTCGAAGACTAAACATTCTCAACCATATCATTATGCGTCATAGGGATTTACCATCGCAAATCTTCTCCCAACTTCATCGTATTATGGTCTAACTCACTACTGTACTCCAATTTATATCGACGACTATTACTCCAACCCAAACACATGTTAAACTCGGACGTTATTCACATGGGTTACACGCATTACTCCCAAAAATTGCCCATGACCTTACGCTCAACTAACGATCACAACTTAAAACCATATTACTACTTGCACTACATCACTTTAGCCCTTCAACCATCGGAACGAAACCAACACTGCAATTTGAACTTTATGAGCCACTAGGATTGAGCACTCCACATGAGTTAAAAGTCCATACAAATTGAATCACATCCATACACATACCCATCCGTCTTTCAAGTCTACCATGCCTCAGATTAAACAATTTATAATCTTCTGCACTTGCATCGCCCCCACTCATCGTTACTATCATATACATTCGCATCTTCCCTTCGAACGGTCGAACCACTCTTCGCACTTTAAGAATTCCTGGTAATCTAAAGTCCCACATTGAACACAAATTCAGACTTATAAGAGCCTATCAGAAACACACCACATGAATATCCTAGCCGCAAGGTTCCAATAAATTTCCCATTCTATTGGGAGCTAGAGGCACAACCGTACCCATATAACTCAGAACAAGCTGCATATAACGGTTAACGATTTACAGTGGATCATTGTAGATAGAACTCTATGTCTCAACACTAATTTCCTCGTCCATAAGACAAATACTCCTGGTCTACCAACTCAATCTTAGAGAGAACGGAACTCTGCACACTTATATCCACCCAATAGAGCAAACGAGCTCCATCCAGAAAGCCCAAGAGGAACTCAGTCTTTCGATCACCTAATTCGGCACTACCCATGCCTTAGGTACACACTCAAGGATCACAATACGAACACCAATCCATCGAGACTCCTATCTTCCCCAAACAACTAGAAACTATGACCCAACCTCAACATACTCCCAATACCCACCAACACCTGGTCTTCACAAAATCCTGCAAATCTCACCTTGAGGTCACATAGCCCCTAACCACACAACTACCTTTAACCCCGATCATGATACCCAGGTCATCCACTGCACTTAAGTTATTAACTCTCAGACCTCATCGCACACTCATGAACATCGTCATACCTTATACTACACGTCCCATAGGACTACAAGCTCATCCTTAGTCATACACGGGGACATAACGCCAACATTCCCATCGCGCCAAGATCTCACTCTACAAGGTTGCACTTCCCTTAACTAACTTTCACTAGGCAAATCACGGCCATATCACAGCCTTAAGCCCACTGTCCAAGTAACTTACGTGGAAAGCGCACGACACCAAACAAAAGAAAATCTAATCCTTAAACCTTTCATCCCAAGTTAATAATAACTTCCGCGATCATGCAAACGCTTCCCGCACTCTCGCTCCCAGGTACGCATCTATTATAGACATCTTAACCCACGATTTTTTGCTTCTCGCTTCAGGTCGCCCAAACCACACGATATACTATTAAACTTTATTACTCCACACTTCGTTCCCATGGGCAAACAACTTACCCACCTTTGAACCTAAGGTCGAACACAAATAACCTCCAGACATGTCACACTCAGGACACACCATTTTAGCACTAGGCCTACTGCACTTTTGAATCCTTCTACGGTCCTTTCAAAACTCATGCACCCAACATGGTTCCCCAAACACAATTTCTTAATCGGTCAAACCACGGATCTGTATTCTCGTAGGAATCTCATAGAACTATTACTCAAGGATCTCACCATATAAACAATTAAACTACTGAACTCCCTTGGAAACCTCACCCAACTTGAATTAAATCTATCAGCATTTCGTACAAACTAAACTACATCTCCAGAAACACCACCCACACACTTGAGTTCACACAGGCCTTCCAAATAACCATGAGCAAACGAATCCGCACTCTTATGATCCCAACGTTTTACTTCTACCAACAACGAACAATCACATCGATTAACCAATTATGAAACATCTTTCTTTATAGGGAAACCACAAGCCCACGCTAGGTTCTTACTTAACGTCACTACCTTATAGTGCAACCAATATTCACTCGGCTCAAGAGGAGATTAGCCACAAGTCCCTGGTAAAGACATCTATCATCATCATACAAACGTTATTGGCCACCATTCACAATGTGTATATCATTCGTTGCACTAAGTCTTCACATTTATATCTCCACTCAAGCACATTAACTATCGTTCACTCCTTCACATCCCAACGATACATTGCATTGTCTACCAGACCCTCACCGATTATTCACTAAAGATAACACCACATATATTTGCATCACTATATGACATCTCTTCATAGGGTCATGTCACATCATTCGATTCCCAGTAGGTAGGTAATAACCAAACAGGTAGGCAAAACCATGCCACAATCTCGAACTCGCGACTCTAGTATACCCACCAAAACACAAAACATTCAGCCGAGAACACCCATCTCTTATGTCACCATACAAGTACCACCGGCACACCACTATCCGAACATGATAGTAACTACAAGTAATTTGAATAAAACGAATCTCACCTACCAACTATAGACCAAACAGCACCATCCTATCCCTCGCCCCTAAAGGTAAGATAACATCTTCATCTTTAGATCTTACGCCATGTCATGTACTACCAACATCATCCCCTTATGGGGCCTCCTTCTATCGACACGTCATCCCAAGACAACCGAGTCAGCTACACCAACAACATCTATCCCATGCCCCACAAACTTCACACACTCACACTCACACTCACATTCATATTCTTACCAAACACTATATATCCCACATAATCTCTTACTCTTGAGAATGATGATCCAAGTCGCAAAACTCTTCTCCGTGAAACTTCCCTAACAACCTTGAATCTTCATTCACCACATCACAACCACTATTTATGTATTCATCTCCTCTTACGCACACACACACATCACTCAACAACCAACCTATCGATAACATCTTCAATTCACCTACTTTTTCCACATACGCTTTCAACCATTATTAAGAAACATAACTCAGCACCACACCATAAGGAAAACACATGGGTCATCAATCTGACCTTCACGGTGGTTACCAACAGCACCCCTCAAGGTAAGGGATATTCCCAACCATGTGCTTAAGTACAGACTTTCTAACACACTTTAGGCCAAAAATTATTACGCTCCCGTCCACTATGTTCCCGTTCAATATGCTACCGTCTATACCCAATCTTAGGGTACACGGCTCATGACACAGCACGACTCAAGACATAGCACGGCTTATGACGTACATAATCCTCGACGTGCCTAAAACCACACTTCATATCCATCCATAACAAACAACTTCCAAGGATTTTAAATACTCTACTTATCTGTCAAACTACTGACAGCACAACATAATACGGGCAACTAACTATGATCACCCAACTCATATGGGTATAACATACTCCAAACAATCAATACTCATCTCACAGGCTTGCACCCACCATAATCACTGACCACTGGGTCATTATTCCACCACCTATACCACCACCTAAGAGATCACAACACCTAACTGGGTTAAACTCAACCTAATCTCCTAATGCCAAGCTACACACTACCCAACACCTAGTCACATCACATCTACATATTCACATACCGAGGGAAAGCCTTAGAGCAACACGACAATCTAGGCAACTAATTCAAATTTCTCATAAAAAGAACGTCGGCCAAACACTTTTCTATTTTGAACCCCAAAGTAGTTGATCGGATGCCATATGGCATGCCACATCACCCCAAGACTTAACCCTCTATGCTCATATAAACACATAACACGCATAAGACAATTCAATCACATACCCATGCAAGCACACAATTCATGCCGTGTAGTGGTGCCTAATCTCATCAAACAAGTCATAAACTATGGTCATTATTTTCCCACGGTTCCTAGGTATTCGAACCTAGAGCTGTGATACCATTCTGTCATGCCCCGACCCCAGGGACCTATGAACCAACCCAACCGTTCCTCCTAAGGATTATCATCTATGACATTCATTCACCATAGAATTTGAGTTCTGTTTATACGAAAAACTTTCTTTAAATAACTATATTCTCACACACATCAAATTTAAAACAAATGCTTGAAATCTCAAGAGTTCATTTACAACCATAATATCTTTAATTACAATCCTTCATCCAGGATTATATATAATCACGATGCAAAATACAAGTGAACACTAGATCATTCTTCTAGTCTTTTCCAAAGCATCCCTTGCCCTGGTATCGTCCCTGGTCTTCAAAACCTAAAATGGTTTGGTAAACGTACGTAGCCGAAGCTCGTAGGATATAGATTAACTGAGATGTGATGCATGATTTGTGAGGTGTGATGGGTACAACCGATGAAAAATATAAATTTTTACCAATTCATTATTCTTTCACACGCACACACCCACGCATGCCGATTTGTTTCCATTTATCCTTTCATATTATCCATATCATCTTTCTATTATTCCATTTTTACAAAAATCGTGTCACCTTTTCATTACCCGATTTATCACAAAATCGTATCACAATTAATGAACCAGTATCGGGTGCAGCTTATAGAAACCCCTCCCTATTAATTCCCAATAGGCTACGTGAAGCAATTGGGTAATAGATAGCTCTATAACTCACCACGATATAATACCACATTTCGGGGGCTAACCCATGGGCATGTGGTTCCCATCTTGCGCAAGTTTTTGATTTTTCACTACGGAGCCGCTAGCCCAACTTAATCCACATCAATCTATACAGTTCATTATTTGTTTATTTTTTCACAAAAATCTGGGAGTTCAACCCACAACCGGTTCCTCTCCCAATCATTTCACACATTATGATTTCAATTCCAATTTCAACTTTTCCATTTCATTGTCATGTTATATTAAGTTTTAGTAGTCAATTTCTCTTTTCGAATCAAATGCATCACAAGCTCCAATACATAACCTTTTATGAATCATACTTTACATTTCTTTCATTAATCTCATAATATACCAATAACACAAAGTTGAGTTCACTTGATGCCGTGTGAAGAAATGGAATGCACCCATCATATGTATATACATACAAGTTAAAATTCATGTTTTCTTTCTAAAGCTTAAAATCTTAAATGAAGATCATGTCACTACATAACCTACAATTACCCATACCCATACTTGTTCTTAAAAGCCTTGGATATATATCAAAAACCCATTTTTTTATCGCAAATCAGACCAATCGGTACGATACTTACATCCCAACTCAGGTGTAGTGAAGTAGGTATATCTATAGTCCAAAGGATAAGAAATTTAATGAAAAGGCTTAATATTGATGAAAATATCATTTTTCAAAGAATTTGGCCAAAAACAGGTGAAAAATAGTTAAGAAAATTTGACATATCCTCACTATTTTGATCATAACTTTTTTTACGAAATGAATTTTCTCGTGAGAGTAGTTTGGTTGGAAAGAGGACTTCTAGGGCTTCTATTTGAGTACAAAAATGACCCCATTTGGAGTCCAAACGAGGGAGATATGATAAAAAGAAGTTGGCCCTGTGTAGCTAATCCGCTCGAGCGGACGTCGGGTGCTCGAGCGCCCAACTATGCCAGTTGACCGTTTGAGCAGACAGGGCTCCGCTCGAGTGCGTTGGCACCCGAGAAAATCTCAAATTTTCCCCTGTTTTGTGTTTCTAACCCCAATACCCTTAAACATCCATCAAACATGTTTCAAATCTCAAGTTCTACCCCAAAATCATTGGATTCAAATCTCATAAACCCCTTTTTATGCAATAACTCCCCAAATTATGGTTTATCAATTCTCTAAAATCCCAATTTTCATGAGAACCCAATTCAACTCATACACACCTACCATGTTTTCAACTTCCACATGAGATTAGCTATATATTTTTTATTCGTGTATGCAAAATATCTACCAAAATCACACAAAACATATGAGAAAATCTAGATCTTACCTCGGATTTGATCAAAAGCTTGAGATTCCTCCAATTTCTCCATCCTAGGATTTTGGTTGTGGATGTTCTTGCTTTCTTGATGCTCCATCTCCCATTTCCTTGCTCCAAAGCTTGATTTCCATCCTCGGTGGCTCTCAATCTTGCTTCAATCCTTCGATTTTCTTGGTGGAGGGTTAGGGTTTCTCTCACTCTTTCTCTCTCTTAGAAGGAAGAAGAAGAAAATAAGGGAAGAGAAGGATGGAAAATAGGTCTCTCACGTGGGTCTTAATATGAGTGTATATATATATATATATATATATATATATATATATAAACCTAAAATATCTCCATGGTTCGAGATTATTCCAAACTTTTTTCGATAGCCTGCTCGAGCGGACCCCCATTGCTTGAGCGGTGACCGCTGATGCTGAATCTTGTGAATTTTTCCAAAACTCAACTCAAACTTCAAACCTTGTTCATATCTAATTATTTAAATTTCTCCATTAACTTAGCCATATCAAAACCATTCATCACCATGTATCTTCACTTCACTATCACATATCGTTAAGTCAACCGTTAATGAGTAAAATTTTGTAACACCCACGCCCAAAGTTAATTCTGTCTCCTCACTTAATCGAAAACATAAAATCACAAAATAAACGAGTACAAGGCCGTTACAATGCCAATCTCATCAAAGAGGACAAGCCTTACCCTAGCGATCCTTACACTCATCTTTCCACTTATTTAGAAAACCATATCGTTTTACCGACAAAGACATTACAAATCTTTTCGGTCCTCATAGAGGCGATTTCACTTGTCCTGGACCATCATCCAATTGAATTTTGGAACGTGGTTTTACTCCCCAAGAATTCTTGCCCATGGTTATGAGTTAAAGGGTAATGAACTTTGCTCTCACCCCTAAATATTCTCAACTCACGCTTGACGCTAAAATCATCCATCTCATTATCACATATAATATTCTACCTCAGAGTGGTTCAAGAACTCACCTTTCATATCTCGATTGCTTCATTATGTGGTGTGTCTACACCGGTAAGGGTCTTGATCTTTCATCTCTCATTTGTGCATGGATGCTTGCCAAAGAGAGCACCAAACGACACACTCTCTCTTATGGTGCTTATCTTACTCCTATTTTTGAGTTCTTCGATTTTTCCCCATCTCCATCTAATTTTGGTCTACCAAAATCAACCAACTTCTTTAATGATAAATTTCTCAAACTCATGGGACACTTTTTCCAAGATGGGGGTTGGCATCCTAAATTTGGACGACAACAAGAAGCACCTCAAGTGGTTGTAGATAGTGAAACGGAAGAAAAAGCAAGAGCTTATGATCAAGCCGATGCTCTTACTCAAGCGGCTCTCAATGTTGATCCTCCTCTTGACCAATCAACCAAGTCTTTTCTCAAGAAGTTGGTCAAATCTTTCACTAAAGAACTTGTTAGTTCCAGGTAACCTAAGAGGGAGGTGAATTATGTCTTAAAAAGATAATAACAATTTTAAAATTTTTTCAAAAAACCTTTTAATATTGCAAACAAATATAACAAGTATAACAAAGAATAAAGCAATGCAAGTATTAAAGAAGTTAGGGATAGAGAAAATAAACCAGACACCAAGATTTATAGTGGTTCAGTTTCTTCTAAGCCTACGTCCACTTCTTAAGACTCTCCTTGAGAATTTCACTAATCCAGAATGCTTACGGGTGCATTCAAAATCCCTTACAACTACAAGACGATCCTACGAAAAACACATCCCTATTTTTCTTCTAATCTCTTGAGTTCTTCTTTGAAAAGATTTACCCACTCACTCAAAGGATAAAGGGTGATTCACCCTTGGATACAATAAATAGGATGATTTAATGAGTATCACTCGCTCCCTTTACAGAAATGATTGACAATAAATGAGAAGTAAATAGATGAGATACAAGAGCTAGAGTTATAAATAATAAATGAGAGCTAGAAAGGTTTTAACTTTCAATTAAGCAATACAACAGTGATTATAGGTCTCCAGATGTTTTAAATGCTAATGAGTAACTCCTTATATAAGCTCTTGAGGTTTCATGACCGTTGGAGGAAGGTGAGGGCATTTAATGCCAAAATTTCAACCATTGAACTCTACCGCGTATCTTGAATTCCATCGCAGATGTTGACACATTTGCTTTTGGGTCGACACGAAATGTCTAGGGCAAGGTTCTTCAAGGGATTGGGTCGACTCATATCTTCTGTGGTGTCGACACGATTTCTGCATTCTTTTCACCAACACAAGGTGTCGACACTAATGGTTTTGGTGTCGACTCAATTCGTTCTTCAGCTGTTTGGAGGGGCCTTTTTGTGTCAACTGAATTTTCCTTTGGTACCGACACTAAAAAGTGTAGGAACCCTCATTGAATTTGTGTCGACTTAATTGGATTTTTATGTTGAGTACAAATTTCTTCAGGCGGGTTCGGTAATTTTGTGTCGACTCTTCTTTAATATGTGTCGACTCACAAAATCTGCAGGTGGCCACCGTATTTTTGTGTCGACTCAAAGTTCTGGATAACTAAAGTGACAAAACACTTTAGTGTCGACCCAACCTAGTTTGTGTCGACTCTTTTTGAGTACAGAGAGTCTTGGCTCTTTTGTGTCGATTTAAATTTCATTTGTGTTGACTCAAATCTTTGATACCTGAAATATCTTCATCGAATATGTTAGGGTGTCAACTCATTTGCTCAAAGGTGTTGACACACTTGAGATCTTCAAGTATCCTTAGCCTTAATGTGTTAACTCAAATATCAATTAAGGTCAACACAAAATATTATCTTTCAAGAGTACTTACTTAAGTGTCAATCTATTTGAGAGATGAGTCATCTCATATGGCTAAATGTGTCAACTCATTTGTTATTTTGTGTCAATACAACCTTTTTAAAAATATTAAATATTATTATTTTAAATCAATTTATTCTTAAAAAATAATTTATGAAAATCAACAAAATGTAAATAAAAAACCCTTGGGCTAACAATCTCTCCTTTATTGATGATTACAACAATTTCAATAGTTACTTGAAAACATTTAAAAGAGATTTTCAACAAGGATTCTCCCCTTATCGTTATGTCTTAAACAGGATATGCAATCAGAATGGCTAGGCATACAACAACAGTATAATATAAATTTGTAAGATGATTTGCAAATTTAATTCAAAAGCATTCTGAATTTATTAAAATTTATGTATCAAATAAAAAATGTGCAAAGTGATTTTCAAATCCCAACCATCAGTCATAGAGATATATAGAGAGCTATGCTAACAAAAAGGGATTTCAACAAAAATTTTACATTCACAATCATATAAGCATTCATCTATAAAAAGAGAATATGAAAGAAAGTATGTTCACAACATTCACAACACACAACAAAAAGGAATGTATGTTTAAAGGTACAACTTCTCCTTCATAACCATAAAAACTCTTGAAAGATAAATGTTTGTAAATGTTTTCCTCAACTTCTCCACTTCTTCTTCCCTTACCGTTTCTTCTCCCATTTTGAAATCATCAAAGGGTCGAAGTCATTGATCATCCATAAACTTCTTGAATTTCTTCTTTTCTTCCTACTTCTGGCGTCTTTTTGAGGCTTTTCCTTGGAGGAGAATGCACATTCGTCTTTCTTCTCCGTAGCAGCTATTGCATCCAAAGTAACAGCAAGGGCTAAATCTAATTCACACTTTAATCGTGTAGTTTTTTCTTCCTTTGATTCCTTGGGTTTGAACTGTTTACCCCAAGCATCTTGTAGCCATTTGAGATGCTCTTTAACTTTTTGAGAGTTAGCTTGAACTGTTGTGACAATGCCTTAGTTGTATTTTTTTTGAACTTGCTGAAGAATCACCTTGTTGCAGTTGACTATGGAGACAAGATTGTCGTCCATTGTCTTGTACATGGCTCGCCCAGTATCGGTGGCATTTTCAACATCATGACGCAAGGCTCGATTGGTCTTGTTCAAGTGTTTGACTTTGTTAGATAGAGAGAACATAGAGCTATTAAGGTCAAACATGTCTTGATCAATCTTGTTTTGAAAAGAGGTAAAAAAAGATGATATACCTTTTACCAAAGACACAACTTCAGACATATCAACAAGAGGAGCAGCAGAGGAGGTAGAAGGAGCAGATGGAACATCAAAGTGTACAGGAGGAGGAGGAGCATGAGAGGGAGCACAGAAAGGTCCTAGTGTGTCAGTCCTAGCAAATGGTGGAGCAGGAGAATTAAAATATACTCTAATGGGATAGAAGTCTCGAGGGGTAGAGGAATTACGAGGAATGGATGGAGTACCACGTTGGTGGTCCAAATTCCGTCAATCTTGAAAACTTGCATATGTTTTAAAGTAGAACCGCCATACAGATCATTCTTTGAGAAATGAACCATTTTCTCAGCGGATAAGTCAATGCCAAAATGGCAAAAAACTTTGGTCAAGAACATACTATAAGGGAAGGAGAAGTTGGATTTTTCATGGGATTGGAGCATATCAGAAATAAAAAGAAAACTAAGATCTAGGTTTTTCTGCTCCAGAATACTGTTGGAGCAGAAAAAAAAATTGAACCGACGCCGTAATCGTAAAAAACGATGTGTGCGTTTTTCATAAAAACAACGAACTATATAAATCTTAATAGCATTATACCTTTATGAAACTTGTCGAAAAGTTTCAAAAGTCCCGAATACGTTGAAAACGACCTTGTAACCTTCTCACGTATGACCCGGACGCACTACGACGATATCGGTGTGTGGGCACCGATTCCAATCGAAGTATTTTCCTCCTCTTCGATTTCTTCTCACACTTTTCTCCAAAAAGCAAAAATCAATTTTGCCAAAAGAGAGAGGGGGCGGCGGCTTGGTTGGTGTGGATTAGGGTTTTAGAATTTTTTTAATATTATAAGCCACCTTGTGATATATTACTACATATATCAAAGATAAAGATAGGAATATATATTCTCTTTCCTAAAACTAAGGAAGAGATATATATCTTCCATAAAACCTAATCCCCATGCCCTTATTAGGGCCGGCCACCTAGGGAGTAATCCCTAGGTGTGCCAAATTCCAAAACCGTCCTCCAATAATTTAATTTAATTCCT
>JAUMHN010397856.1:0-16359 GCA_032360265.1 Heliamphora ciliata
GGTTTTAACAAAAATAAGAAGAAAAGTGCCATGAATAGAGAATAAGACTATAGAAAATGGAAAATGGATTTCTATAAAGAAAATGAATATTAATATTATAAGAAAAGAAATGCTAAATGGAGTTTTATTAAAGCTTACAAGAAAATAAAAGACTAGAAAAGAACATTAAACTAATAGTTAAAGGAAAAATGGACATTAAACTAAAGGAAAAGAAAAATGAGAAACAAAGCTAAGAAAGTAAAAGAACACTTAAACTAATATTATAAGTAAAGAAAAAAAAATAAACAAATGGTGCATTAAGAAAGAAATTACATTAAGCTAAAAGAAAAAGAAATGACACTTTTTAAAGCTACATTACAAGAAAAAAAAAATGCTAAGAAAGAAAATTACATTGCTATTAAATGAAAACTAAGAATTACAATGGAGCGAGAAATAAAATGAAATGCTAATAAAGAAAATTAGACAAATTAAAAGAAAAGGAAAGTAAATAATACTAAAACATTAAATTAGCATAAAAAGAAAAGAAAAGCGCAGAAATGAAATGCTAGAATTAAACCATTTTCATGTAAGTGCTTATATCATAACAATAATGACATTACTTATTCGTATCGTTAAATTATTGTGGCACTAATTTGATGAGTTAATTAAAGAGAAAGACACTGTACTTAGTGTGAATGTAAAGAGATTAATAACTAAACAATTAAATAAAATAACCGAATTACTTGAAGTAGATAGGATTGACTATGTAAATGAAAGAAAAATACAAATTGATATTAAATTTAACCCGATCACTCCAAAAGAGAGAGAATGGAGTTTTAGAAAGATCGAGGATCTAAGCAGGATACCTAGATTGCCGGGGAATCCTCAAGTTGGGAGTATGCGTCAATGATCCAATTCTCGGGTGGTGATCCAAGCGAGGCTTCGACGTCAGTCGGAGGTTCGGCAGGGTTTCGGCATCGGGGCTCGGGATCGCTCGGTATATCGACAGAGTCTCTCTCACTCAAAATTCGTACCAAAAACGTAAGCTGGTGTACGGTATTTCTAGAATTCTTCAACCAATGAAGTGTTACCACGTTTTGGGACACGTCAGGCCATTTGGAGTTGGCGGTCGCCACTATCAAAGATAACGGTCGCCATGTTTTTGGAAGGTTCCTCAAAGTTCTCTAGGAGATGATATTCACCGTGAAAGACAGCATGTAATGCCTCAGTTTTCGGGATGCCCAAACCAAAGCCCAGCATGTCTTTTCTAGCGGTATATAGTGTATCTCTGACCTTGTCTTCTTTTTTGCTCAAGTAGTAGACCGCCTTTTCAATTCCAATTTCTCCACAACTACAAAAATCGCAAACGATCTCGGTTATAAACTGAGATTAAAAGTAAACCATCTCGGTTCTTAAACTGAGATGTGTCAGGGCGTGATTAAAAGGTCCCACAAACAATCTCGGTTATTAACCGAGATAAAACGTAATACAAAACCGAGATGGTATACCTTTAATCTCGGTTCTTAGCCGCGATGACAAGCAATCAACATCGAAATGGTATACTTTTAATCTCGGTTAGTAAGCAAGATAAAAACATAAAAACAATCTCCGTTATTAACCGAGATAAAAAGCAAATGAAAACTAAGATAGTATACTTTTAATCTCAATTATTAAGCGAGATGAAATTTGTTTTCCATTGAATTACAAGAGATCATTTAAAAAGAAATTAACTAATAATAATTCTAGTAAAGCAATGAATAATACTAAAAAGTAAAATTGATCTTACATTTTGTCAGTCTAAAATACTCCGATCTCTAATCAAGTCTTTCATGTACCTCATCACATAAAACTCACATTTTACATTTGACCATTGCTGGGGGCACTACATACACAAATATTGGTTTTAAAAAAATTAATACTTACCACCGAGACAAAAAAATAAATAAATAGAACATCATTTATACCTGAACTACTTTTCAAATTGAACTTGTCCTCCTCTTTCTCTTGGTTGTCTCATAAATTTTGAGCCCCCTTAGTAAAAAGAATATTTTAAACCAATAGCAAATAAAAGAAGATGTAACTATGATGCATTAAAATCTTCAAACTTACGTGCGTATTAGAATTTGAAGGCTTGGGTTAATTTCATTGTTGAGTGAATCAAGATAGTACACTGTCATCAATGATGGGTCGATGACTAACAATATCTAATGGTGCCTAAAATTGACAAACGTCGGTTTAAGTCAATTATTGGTTGATAGCTCTGCATCCTCTTCAGTACCAAGTGGATCATGGGAAGAATTCATCCTGCATCTTTGTTGTTGATCAATAAAAAATAAAATCAAAGGCCGATTTAGATCAATTACTGAGAACAATCATGCAAAAGTTTTCTCATAATTGAAAACAATAATCATGCATTTTCGATCAATGACAAATTAAGTATGAAATGACAAATTAAATTTAAGGTGCTACACTTAAGTCACCTCAACAAAATATATTTCCTTCTGTTAGATGTAGGGGCAGACACGCCCTGGGGGGTAGGGGTTGTAACTTTTAATTAGATTGTTCATCTCTTGAATTTTAAAAATTGTACATGAGTGTCCCTCCCAAAACGTAAATCTTGCATCTGCCACTGGTGGATGTATTTAATTTTCTTTACTTAACTGATGGTGCTAGTGAAGTCTTAAATAATAATTTTTGTACTAAGAACTACAAACATTCCCTCTGAAGCAAATTTATGACTTTTTTCATATGAGAACATCTTATGTTAACACAAAACCTCGAAATCTTAAAGAAAAACCTATGTAGAAAGAAAGATGTCCACAAAGACTTCAGTAGAACAATAACCAAGAATAAAACTATGCTTCTTTCTTAAACATTTAGACGTGTGATAATTTCATTCAAAATTTGTATAACTGGAAAACTAGAGAGCATTGCAAACCTCATTGGTAATCTCCAATCGCCCTTTGTGTACTTTGCCATAACCTCCTTCACCCAAAAGACAGTCACCGCTGAAAAAGGGCACTTTAAATGAGATCTAAACCAAATAAAAGAAGTCATAAATTTGTACAAAAAAAGTCATAAAACTTCGAGGAGTTGGAAACTAAAGCATAACGTCATTGAGGTAATTAATGAACTTATTCAAGATATTAGCACTTGCCATGAGCAGATTGCCGAACAAGAAGTGGAGCATATTCATCAAAAGTACATCCCTGTTAAATCGTGGATTAAGTTCTATTTCTTCTCTGCAACTTGCTTGTCTGACTTCATATATATTTATGCCTTAGATGAGCTTGTCTGCCTTCATGCAATTGTGATGTTGTTGCTAAGCTAAAGGATTTTTTTTCCCCTGATAAGTAAGCTAAAGGGAAAATTATATCAATCGCCGCGAGGTCTATTGTTCCTTATGGTATTAAATGTTGGAGTTGAAAAAAGGGTTCTTAAAGGCCTATATTTATATTGAGGATGTTGGGATGAATAAATAAAACTAAATGAAAGATAACTGAAGAAAATGTTACATTTGTGGCCAGTTGAAAATAACTAATTAAAAGGAGGGAAAGTCATTTGAGATGGTTTAGGAATATGAACTTAAGTTGCCTAATACTACTATGGACTATATTGGAGTAATTTGGTTTAAGTTGAAGGGGACAAAAAGTAGAACAAGAATTCTAGAAGAAACCTGGGATCTGGTTTTAAGAAATGACATGAATTTATCAGATTTAATTGATTATGTGAAATCACTAAGAGCCAACTGAGATTATGATCCATGATCCATTTAGCCAAGACCACAGAGTTAGTAAGGTTTATTGAGATGGGCTTCACACTTTCTTTCTCTCTTTTTTTCTTTGGTTGTTGAGAGAAGAGAAGTATTGGGATCATTGCTAGACTAGACTGTGAGCTTGGAGGTCGCAACTCGTATCATATTTGTTAATATTTAAGAAGGATATAGAACATGCGATGCTATGAAATCCTGAGGGCAACTCTCTTTCCTTCTTCCCTCTATTTTAGATCACTTTTTTCACTTTTCCCTTCCATGGATTCTCCTAGGTAGGAGATGTCTTTGGTTGGGCCCGTACTGTGTTTTCTTTATTCACAGGTGAACTTTGAGCAAATTACTTCTAATTTGGCTCAAGGTTCCTATGTCTTGTGGTTGCCAGTTTACTTGCTAATGTGCTCGTGAAAAAAGGCCATGGGTATGGGTATATTGTAAGTTAATTATTCTGCTTTGATGTTCTTTATGCAATTCATCTAATTTTCCCAGGCCTTCTTTTGTTTTCCATTTTTTGGCAGGGACTTCTCCTTTTATTTTTGTTTACTGCTTATGACAAAGCTTCTTAAAGAAATAGATTAACATGCCACTTTTTTCTTTTAGGGCAAGAATGACAATCTGACATGAAAAATGCACTTGACATTTTTCACCAAACACAACTATCCTACATTAAGGTATAACCTTCAGCTACAACAAACATGTTAACAGTTTCTGCTTAAAGCCAAAATCTATTATATCTTCAACTATAGTCCTAACCCCCAAACACCCACTAAGAATGGAATATGCAGGACGTATAAGTTAGACCATATCATGATGGTGGAACTTGTAACTGCAAAAGACTAAGCACAAAATTTATTACGCTAATGGGGTACCCAAAAGGTGATAAATATGAGAAATCCAACACAGGTGGTTTGAAATTTTGGCTAAACACATGAATCAATTGAGGCATAAACTATCAAACCAGAGGATTCATGAGGAAGCATAGTAAAAAATTGCCACGAATGTAATCAAATCACAAGCTGAAATGAGGATATGGATGTTGAAAAAGACTTCATTGTTTTTTAGGGTGAGAATAAGTAATAAATTATATGTCTCAGCCTTTTAAATAAGTTATAAAAAATTAAATTTGATGAATCAAATATCATCACAATTATAAAAAATTAAAGTCAATGATCAAGTCAGGGCAAGCATAAACTTCTTGTCTCAGTTGTCACACAGATGCTTATTCTCGGAGCTTAGGTGAAGATGGTGGAGAGTGAGTTGACATAATTTTCAGCCCTAGTTTTGAAAATTAAAGCCATTCCTGGTTGACAAATGTTAAGTTTCTTTGATTTTTTTTTTTATCCACAAAAGTGAAAGTATTATATATGTAAATGCAAAGAGGATGAATAGCATCTAAGGGGAGAAAGTTCTCAAGCAATGATGCATCAAACTTCCTCAAGATGAACAAGAGAGCCCCAAAGGTTGACAAGAGACCAACCAAGGAAAAAGAAAAACGAAAGACAAACCAGCAGTAGCCTTATCAGTACACTAACATCTCACTGCTCCAAAGTTTTTCCTTCAAAAAACCTTTGGACTGAATGCAGCATGCTATTTTTTCACAAGAAGGTAAATATTCTTGTTTATTCTTCTTGGGTTGACAGCAAATCCCAAGCCTAAAAGCGTATCAACAACACCCAAGCTTAAAAGCAAGCATAGTCGTAGTAATTTAGCGAGCGCATCAAACAACACCTCAATGAGCCAAAATAATAGTTGCCTTTTAGGATATCAACTCAAGGAGCCATAGCAATTTAGCAGTAGCTTTAGAAACAACTTTTTTTGTGTGTGTGTGTGTGTGGTTTTGAATGGAATGTTTGGACAGAATGAACATGCAATATTTTACAAGTACCAAAACTACTGAATTATCATCCAAATTACTTTTGTAGGCTTTGGACCTTGGGAGAGGTGCAAACCCAAATAGTTAAAATTAAGTATATGGCGTAGGATGCATAACAAAACAGGATAAAGCAATGCTGGTGGAGTCACTCATATCATTGAAGCTACTATATGCGATATTTTCTATTTAAAAAAACTATATATATGATATATTTTTAGGGTGAAAGAACATGATGATTTCCCACATTCACACTTGATCAATAAAATCACTTGATGAAAATCTAGTAAACTAGTGCTTCATCTGATACATCTAAAGATACAAATTAATAATAAACAAAAACAAATGAAGCAAAACTAGAACTTACCTTTCAATTAATTCGAGGTTTCTAAGGAGATCTTTGAGGAAACAGTCCATTGTTTGATCAGATATTTCAGGCAAATTTATCAAAAACAAAAAATTATCTTCAATTTGATTTCCTTTAACCAGAACCTAGATGATTTCGTAGTGAGAAAAAAAAAGAGAAGATTAGCTAGGGTTTTGAAGATGATTAAAAAAATAGATTCACAATTGACTACTGAAGAGGTGGCGGCGTCAAATGAAACGAACTCCTCTGTGGCTGTGGCTGTGGCAGTGGCAGTGGTCGGTGGAGAGGCGATGGCATAGTGCGGAAGAGCAGAAGGAGAGGGAGTCGCAATTTCTCTAGGTTGCGAGAGTTGCTCTGTATCAGGACTGCTGGAAGAAATTTTAGAAACCCAAGCCATGCATCAAGTGATTTGAAGTTAGAAGAAACAAACAATCTCGGTTATATTAACAACCGAGATCTAAAGTCATCCAAAAAAATCTCCCACATAAAATTTTTAGGAATAAGGCATCTCAATTTTTATATAACCGAGATTTAAAGTGATTTAACAAATCGTACCATCTCAGTTATTAAATAATCTGAGATTACAAAGCATTAGAAAGCATCGCGGTTTTAAAATAGCCAAGATCTAAAGCTATAATAAACTAACAAACTATCTCCGTTATTGAATAAATCGAGATTAAAAAGCTATCCTATTTTTTAAAATCACATTTTACGAAAAACTGAGATCTTTTTACTTTTCTAAGCGAGATCTTTAATCATTATTGTAGTAGTGCTCCCTCTTATGCCAGCATTCATCCCATAGTTGAATCAGTCACTGATAAATAGAGGATCAGTGGTCTATCAGGTTCGGGACGAGCCAGAACAGGTGAATTTTGCAGGTACTATCATACTGCATCGAAGGTGTCTTAGCATTTCTGATCCCATTCAAAATTTACTCCATTCTTTAGAAGGCGGAACAGCGGCTCACATATAGTTGTCAGTTTTGCGATGAATCGAATGATGAACTATATCTTACCCAGAAAGCACCTGACTTCTCGCTCGGTCCTCGGGGGAGGCATTTCCAAGATTACTTTAATCTTTGACGGGTCAACCTCGATGCCACGTTGACTGATCATAAATTCAAGCATTTTTTCAGTGGTAACTCTAAAGGCACACTTCTGTGGGTTGATCCACATCTTGTATTTTTGAATCCTTTCAAAAAACTTTTGTAGTGCTAAGATGTGGCTATCCTGATCCTTGAACTTTACTATCATGTCATCCACATACACTTCAACCTCATTACGTATCATGTCATGCAATAACATAGTGGCAGCCCTCTAATAGGTTGCCCCGGCATTCTTCAGACCAAACAGCGTCACACAATAACAATAAGTGCCCTGGGGTGTAGTGAACGTCGTCTTTCCTCTATCATCGGGATCCATCAAGATCTAATTATACCTGGAGAACCTATCCATTAACGATAACAAGGCATGCTTTGTTGTACTGTCTACCAAAACATCGATATGCGACAGTAAAAAGTCGTCCTTTGGGCTGGCTTTGTTAAGATCTCGAAAATTTACACAAACCTGGATGCGACCGTCCTTTTTTAGAATCGGCACAATATTGGCTACCCACTTTGGATACTCGGTTACCATCAAGAATCCAGCGTTGATCTATTTGGAAACTTCTTCTTTGATCTTTAGAGCCCATTCTGGCTGGATCCGTCTCAACTTTTGTTTGACCAGTTTAGCATCACGGTACAAGAGGATATGGTGTCGGACAATGTCGGGATCAATTCTGAGCATATTCTCGTAAGACCATGCAAATATATTTTTGAATTCTTTTAATAAAGCTATTAATTGTTCATGCTTTACTAAGGATAAAGAAAAACCAATTTGTACATTTTGTTGATAAATTTCATTACCCAGATTTATTGACAAAGTTTCTTTAATTATTGGTTGGGCGCGCTTTTTTTTCATTTTATTGAAAATTTTATTTCTTTGGGGATATTCCCGTCGAATTTAAAATCATCAGAAAGCGTATGAAATAAATCAAACAAAGCTGAGTAACCAGAAATCTCGTTTATTTCATTGAAGAAAGAGGGGATTACAAGCTTGAAGGCAAAAGCAGGGGGAGGTGCACAAATAGACGTGCCCTTAACCACAGACTTTGACTTAGACACCCAGACCCATACTCAAGATAAACAACATGCACATTACAAGACTCTAAGGTCTAGTTCTTCACTTTTTTTGCAGCCGCATCTAAAATGAGCTTGGTGTAGTCAATGGGTGTGCTGAAGCCCATCATGAAGCAGTTTTGGTCAGTTACATGTAGCTGAGCCATCTTTTCGCAGAACAATACTCCCATATCGATACCATCAAGCTTGTCTGTCTAATCTTCCTCTTAGATCTTCTTTCCTTCCTCTTCCCCTTCCACTATTTCATCTTTTTCCATATCAGTTAATATATGGCCAAAGAAGATTTCCAATCCTGGCAGCTTCTGATTGGTTTCTTCATCGATACATGGCTCCGGGAAGCCATAGTACAAGAAATCTTCGCCTTCTTTGATAAAGTAAGCGTTGAGCATTTCTGAGTGTTTACCCTTTCGTTCCCTTTTAGGCTCTTCCAAATCTTCATCTGTCGGCTTGTACCCAAGACCAAAACGGCGCGAAGCTAGCAATACCTAGATAGGTTCAGGAATACTCTACTATTTGTGACACAACCCTATTCCTAGGAAGTAAGACATTTGCATCTTCATTGTAACCGCCCGCGGGTTGATGTAATTTTTCTCTTCCTTCAATAACATCTGCATAGCCTGAGCTTCATTGAATTGGAACCCACTTAACGACACATCCCCTTCGCCATGCTGAACCTCCAAAAGAGACGAGCCCTCTCCTCTTGGAGGCTGAATACAATCTTCTCCATGGATGGTCAATACTGCCATATTTTTTTATCAACTTTAACTTTTGATGGAGAGTAGATGGCACTGCCTGGACATTCAGGTCGTGCAGCCAAGGCCTGCCCAGCAATAGATTGAAAGAGGCTGGCACATCTAGTACATGGAACTCAACTGAAGTTTGTAGAGGCCCTATTGATACTACAAACGATACTAGTCCCAACACATCCCTCCTCGTGTTATTGTAGGCCCGGACTCCCTAACAGCAGGGTGCGAACTGGTCCGGCTTCATCCCAAGGCAAACTACAGTCATGAGTGGGCAAACATTCAAGGCTGAACCGTTGTCGATTAGCATTATCGGGACCTACTTTTCTAAACACTTAACTGTAATGTGCTGAGGCTTATTGTGATTCTTCCCTTCTAATGGAAAATCTTTCTCCAAAAAAGAAACCCCTTCTAGCTCTACAGCCAGCAGTATTAATCAAATCAACTGTTTAGGGGTTGCATCCATCGATACATTGGCTTTGTTCAAAACTTTCAACACGGCTTGCCGGTGCTGATGTGAAACCATCAACAAGCCCCATATGCTAATGTTAGCCTGTGTCTTCTTTAGCTGCTCTAGTACAGCGTCATCCTCTTCTTCCTGTTATTTCTCTTTTCTCTTCCCGCTTGGTTGCCCTTTTTCTGACTGAGCTGGTTTGAAATGACATCCACTTCTTATTAGATGTTCTACGCCTTCCTTGGGATCCCAAAATCCTGACATTATACTTTTAGTCTGCCTTACCTCATCCACGCACAAAGGGCTTTCAAATGCCCATAGGTTATTTAAGTTAGTGTTTATCGTTCTTCCTCTTCTCTCCTATTCATCCTTAATAGCCTACGTATTGTCGACCTCTTCCCAAATGCCCCCTCTAATAAAACCCACCTGCTATTCCTGAGCGGCCCAGAAGTTGGTCCATTAAGCCCCATCTGATTTCAGCATAACCCTCACTAACTAATACGATTGCATATCCTCAAAATATACCTCCTCTTCAAAAAGTTGAGGAAGGGTAACACCATCGAGCACATGACTAAATCCATATGGCCGCATAGGGTTGTCCAACGGTTAGTCGTTTTCCTCACTACGCTCCTCTTCTTCTTGTTGGTTAGCTTGGATTGCCATCTAATACCTTTCCCAAGCATCATCATTCCATTCCTCCTTTATATCCTTGCCATTCCAAGCCATAATCAATGAACAAGCTGTTTGATCCTAAGTAGCCAAAACATACGGGCGTGGCATAAGCGCTGAACAGATGTACTGGCTCGGATCTTCTGATTGTCCCAGAGACATGCAGTTTACCCCAGCTTGCTTGGCATGGTTTGGCAGAGGGTTGGTCGTGACATTTGGCTTTGGAGTAGCAGATGGTGGATGGATTACTTTGTTGTCAATGGGATCTTGGATCTCATGACGGAGCTTCATAAACTTATCAATCAGATGTTCGTGACCTTAGTGGTAGGCGCAGTACTGAGAAGCATTATACCGCAGTGGTAGGGGATCAGGTACGGGCATGGGGTCCAATGGCTTGAAAAGCCCTTTCTTGACAAGTCAATTTAGTGCTGTGGATAATGAAATGTTGAGGGCAGTGAAGACTCTCCTTGGCCTTTGTTGCGGTTGCTGACTGTTGTTTGATTATTGGGTATTATTTGATTGTTGGACGAAGGATGAAGGGTTCAAAAGGTTAACCTCGTTTGAATGAGAAATGAGGTTGACAGAAGTAGACTGATTTTGGTTATTAGCAGGGAAGGTCCTTCTTGGTTTCTGACTGAGCTTAGCTTTCTCAATGTCTCCATACTGAATGGCATCCTCAATCTGTACCCCAGCGTCAAATAGTCGCTCGAAGGTAGAGAGCGGTAGTGTGATAAGGTAACGCTTCAGAGGGGACTGCAGATTTTTTACCATGATTCTCACTTGTTCTTTTTCAGTAGGACGGTTCGTCATCTTGGTTACTTTCCCTCTCCACCGAATCAAAAAATCCACGAATGATTCTCAGTTCTCCTGACGGGTTATTTCTAGCTCTCGGGTGGTGACGTCCAGCTAAACGTTGTAACTATATTGACTGATGAATGCAGTGGCTATATCTTCCCATGTTCTATTCTTAGTCACCTCTAGAGAGAGGAACCATCTTTGTGCTGCCCCAAAAAGCGACCAGTGGAACAATTGGGCCTTGAGCTGATCGTCGATCCCCATGGGGGAGAGAGTGCCAACATACATCCTCAAATGAATTCAGGGATCTCCGGTGCCATCAAACTTTTCCATCTCCAGCATCTTGAATTTTTTTGGCAGTTTAGCATTTGGGAATAAACACAAACCACCTATTGTTCAGATATTCTATAGAGTCTGCCTGTTACTAACCTAGCCCAGACACATGCCGACTGTAATCTTTCTGGCTCAATGATCTAAACTCGAAGAAAACCTTGGTTTCAAAAGCAAAATAACCAGTATCAGACACTTCCTAAACAAGAATTTTAATGACAGATAGCAAACATCTTAGATACCCAAAATAGCAGATCATAAGCAGATAATCACTAAAACTAAAATAATGTCCCTGCCGGGCTCATACTAGTAGCATAACAACTAGACACCCGAAAACCAGGACGATGGCTAAGAAGGAAAGCAACCAGATTCTAGAGGGAAGGTTTATCCAAAAAATAGAACTAGGCCAAAGGGATCGATTTGATATAAGATTCTAAGGAAAAATAGGCAGCACTCCCGTAGGAAAGCAAAGCTAGCTCACACAGCTTTAACAAGGGTTTGAAGGAACCGAGCCTAATTAAACAACGGGGGGTAAAACTAACAACCCAGGAAGAACATGAAAGAGAAAGAAACTATCCTAAAGGATTTAGAACAAAACACGAGTATAACCCTGAGAAGAAAACTACAGTGAGAAAGCTAGACAAGGTGAAGATCAAAACTGGGGTAAGAACCCGAAGGAAAAACTAACCTAAACCAAGGATCACAGAAAACTCAGGCCGAATCCAAAAAAGGAACTAGTCTAATACGAACAAACATTCCTAATAAATGCAAACAAAATATACAATTAACAAAATAACAATCCTACTAGGGTTAGCAGCACTTAATGGAGGGTTCTAAGCTACTATATGTAAAAAGACAATTTTGGTCAATCGAACAGGATACCTTCTGAATAGAGCAGGGTATATACCTCCCACACCTGAAGTGGTGCAGGACATGGTCAAACAGTACGCCCGAACTCTTTTACTGCACCTATGATAGCGTACAGTCAGTATGGGTTGTCCGTCTTCCCAACAATCCCCGAAACAAATGAACGTTCGGGGCATCAGGTCGACCAGGTAGGGGGTTAAGAACAATGCATTTGTATGCGAGAATGCAAATGAGAAATGCATATTAAGAACCAATGATGTTTTTAAGTCTAGCCCTCTTATTTGATTTTGGAAACCAGTCCCCAGCGGAGTTGCCAAAAAATACTATGGCGCCGGGATTTAGGGGTTTTGAAATGGTCAAAAATAAGGAATTCAAAAGATATTTGAAAAATATTTTAACACTTTGAAGGCCAAATTTTGAAAACCCATTTTTGTTAAAATAGAGTTGCCACTTGATTTTTGAGAAAAATCAAGAAAAATAAAAATGGCTACTGATCTTTAAATTGTTTAACCAGAGAAAGAGAGTTCGAGGGCTAAGGTACGAATCGGGAAAATGTATTAGCCTCTACTAATTATCATTAGTTTTTTAATAAGATTTCTCAAATGCATGCAAATAAAGAAAGTGGAGGCAAAGAGAGAACATCTAAAATCAAATAAAGAAAATACATAGCATATATATATAGAACACCAAAGCAAAGCAAATAAAGAAATAAAATCCTAGATCCTATGGCATGCAATTTCTAACTAAAGGATACATAGAACAAATCCGCATGCAATATCACCAAAATTAACATAATTCAAAGAATGGGAAACATGCTAAAAATTACTAAAATTACCTAAATATAAATTGTTAACAAAATAAGCTAAACTATTCTAAACACAATTTTAAAGAAGTAATTAAAATATACATATCACCAAAATAAACTAGGTTAGCATTAACATGATGAATTTTTAATAAAAGAAATAAAAAATACATACAAAAAAATCCTACATTAAAAAAAAGCTTACTAACAAAGAAATTAAAAATTAGGATTTTATGACCAAAAAAAATTAAAGATTTTAATAAAAAAAATAAGAATAAAACGATGATTTATAAAATAAAATTAAATCAAAGATAAGAAGTTCTAAAAGAGAAAGAAAAGAAACTAAAAATTAAGAAGTTAAGATTGGCATTATTTGCAAAATAAACTAATAAATCTAGACTAAGAAAATTAAACTAAGTTTAACAAGCTTAAACTAATTATTAAGAAATTAAATGAGCATAAGAAAAGAAAAGAAAAATAAAATAATATCATGAAAAGAAAACTATCATTTTTGTGAATTTTTAACGTCAAATAAAGTAAAAGAGAAGAAAAATAAAAGAGATGTAATTAAAAGGAAATTAAGCTAATGCATAATAGAAAAGAACAAGAAATATTAGTAAGAAAAATTAAACTAACACTAAAAAGAAATAAAATAAACTAAGTACAACTATTTAACTCAAATGTAAATGTAGTATTGACAACTATATTCACATAAATGTAAGTGCATTTTTATGACAATTAACAACATTAACAAATTGTAATTTCCAAAACATATTAGCACTAATTGGTGAATTAATGAAAGGTAACAATGTGCTAAGTGTGAATGTATAATACGGGTAAAGTAAACAAACGTAATCAAACAAAAAAAATAGAATTATAACATGAATTAACTAGTTTACTCAAACTAAACACATTACTAGTAAGCTAAATGAAATCTAGGGATTAAAGCAACTACATAAATAATATAAGAATGTATGCAAGAATAAACAAGCAAATTAACTCGGTCACTCCGAAGAGATAGGAAATGGAGCTAGAAGGACCGGGAATTCAAACAAAGTACTTGGATTGCTAAAGAATCCTCAGGTCGGGGAATGGTGTTACAATCACAACTTCGGCACATATTTGTTTCACTTACGTACCATCCACCCTACAATCGTTTAACTGAACAGTACTAACTCCTAATTCTAAAATCTCTTACCATCATCACTCAATCCCTTCACACATTCTCTGCCACACAATCCAATCAAGAACCACTTTCGCACTTTAATTATGTCATCTTACCAACATTCTACCAAGACACTCGATTCACTCAAGGCCAATTACAAAAACCATACCCATAAATTTGTACAGTCTCACTCTCGTTTCTACTCTTCTATTCCAAACACTTATTCATCCCACATACTCACACTAAGTTGCTACGCAACTCCACTAGAAACAATAGAATTATATCACCCTTCAACTTCTCATACATAAAGTTCACACGTTCCCATGAGAAAATTCTTTCTCTATACAAGAAACATTTACGCACTAGTCTAAACAAACTTGCCCTAACAGGTCGCATAACAAAAGGTTTTTGAAAGTAACTTCCTTGCAATTCACACTGATACCACAACAGAAATCGACTACCAACTCCATAAGAGTTACACAGTCTAGGCGCCAAACGAATACAAACTGATACTTAAGAACCTACCATGTGAATAACTCAGTCTGTCTAAAATGCGCACTCCACCCTCAAACTATTTTTCGCGTCAATGGGACTCACTGTTCCCACAAACTCCTTGGCACCCAATTCCTTGAATTGTTTAACTAAAGAGTTACCAGTCTTTGAGGTGGTCTCGATAATCCTAATGACAAAGTCTGTAGTCATATGATTCCATTTTCTTTCTAGTCTTTCCAAAGGTTGCTCCCTTCCTCTTGGCCTCTACTGTTTCTTCTTGACATGCTAGTACGTTGGGTTTGAATGTCTCTACCAATAACTTGATCGTTTTCTCAGGCGGTTTGTCATTCTAGGGTAAAACGAACATGACAAAAGATATGATTATGGTAAATACCTAGTCGTGTGACCCATTGTGACTTGGTGGTTAATTCTTTATTAGGCTCCAAATGTTCATTGCCGTGAACAAGATTCTTCGTTCTTTGATAGTGATGGCAAAAACCCAGGCTCTAACATTTTGGTTGGAAGGCTGGCGTGAATATTAATGTACATAGACGTACCTCCTTTGCTAGCATACTAAGGTTATCATGAGTTTGAGACTGTTTCACATTTTTCACTTTCTTACTGTCGTTATGAATCTTTGGCTTCCCAGTTTATCGAATGGGTGGGTTAGCTATGAACTAGTCTGGGGAAGTTTGAATTTTGCCATATGATGGTGTCGCGAATCCTTTGGTGTGAAGCTGTAGTTTCTAACTTTAGATTGCTAATGGCATAGTCTTATTTGTCGGGACTTTTGAAAAATATAGTTAGTTGAAGAAGCTTTTACTTAACCATTTTTTTTTGCAAACGGGAGTCTTGATCTCCAAAACTTTCCTAAACACAGACGTTGATAGATATTCTAAGCTGTGACACCAAGAAGAACTCTGCTTCTCCCTTGAAGAGGTGTTAAGAGGTTTTCGTGCATCGTCTCAATTTCCCGTGAAAGCGCTAAGGCCTAATGACGTAATATCCTGACGATCGTTGTTACTCATAAATTTATGCGGCAAGGTTTTGAAGGTCGGCAGTCAAAACCATGCACGGGGTTAGAACATCTTAGGGTGGAACCCAGGTGGTTCAAAGATAGGTTAGATTTAGGCAACGGGTCAAGGCTAAGGCAATCATTGTTGACCCATATTGAGAGGTCGATTGAGGCTCAGATGCATTGGACATAGGAGTTGTACAAAGGAGTTGTACAACTAATGAAGATTACAAAGGGGATGTTCTCGGGAGTAATCTGTGCGACATCAGATCTTGACAAAAGATATGTTAAAGCGATGGGTAGCCAAACTAGATATTTGTCCTCAAGTTACGTCGGCTTAACGTACTTTAATTCAAGTATCCAAGTTGACTCCCTAGGTTGGGATTTCGAGAGTAAATAAAGAATTCATGAAACTACTGCGCAAAAGTACGGTATCAGGATTGAGAGAATTGTAATAGGGTAAAAGATTTCACCAATGTCGAACGTTCAAAACTGGTGTTATTAGGAAGGAGGACACGTAAATGGCCTGAATCGGGTACAAGAGTTGCCATAAAGGCTTGAGAAAGAAACTCATAGGGATAGAGTTGTGGGGTTCTAACGGTGGCTTTCGTAAAACTTAGGCTAGCTCGGGTGTTCATCATCTAGGGGTTCGTTAGCTTGTCGGTGGTTCAGTTGTCTATCAGCCATCCTAAGAGAGTGTTGAGATTTGAGGGTTGTTTCAATTATTGATTGATTTCATGCTTTGGGATCTTGTGGAACTTAATTTGGAATTATGAGATAGCTTATGACGAATTCAACAACAAACATTTCCATTTCATCCTAATCACATAACCGGTGTACCGGTCTTTAAAAGTTCACAGAACACA
>JAUMHN010397867.1:0-16358 GCA_032360265.1 Heliamphora ciliata
GCGCTTTTTGACGCATGTTTAGAATTTTTGCTTCTACATGTTTTTAAGCATTTTGATGTATGATCGAGTTTATCTGAGCATGTTGGGTTGGTCCCGGGAGTTGGAGGGAGTTGCGGTTTGAATTTCAAAAATTTCAAAAAAAAAAAGATTTTTTGATGGCTTATAAATATCAAGAGTTAGATATTTTCAAAAGATATTTTCAAAACTTAACGACTAAGTTTTCTCATTTTTCTCTCTGCTTCTCTCTAACTTCTCGGGGGCCCGAGGCATGGTTTTTGACGGACCAACAGCCAATCCTTGTTATAGGCATCGTGCTCTACGCTTTCATCAGATCGGAATTTCATTCTAATGAAGCTTGATTTTGTACACAGATTGAGGTGTCGAGTTCTTGACTCACCGAGGTAGGATTTTCGACTTTAAAGTTGTTAGAGGGTGTCATATATACTCTTATGCATCTTTACCGTTTTATATTCATGAAATGATGTTACATGTTTGGGAAAATTGGGTTTTTGGTTTAGAAACCTTTTTCGGTCATTTTGGTTGGATGAAAATGGTGTTGGATGTTTCTTTTGAGGCATTTAGGGACATGATTGGGCGTGTGTGAGTTCATGGGTGTTAGATGGAAGTTTCGAGGCTTCATCTTGGGTTCAAAATGGCAAAAGCATAGGTGAAAAACATTTTCTAGGCTGGTTCGGTCGACTGAACCCATGGGGTTAGTCGACTGGATCATGGTTCTTGAGGTTCGATCGACTGAACCCATGGGGTCAGTCGTCTGAACAGTGTTATTGGGTGTTTTGGCGTAGAATCTAGTGTGTTTTTCAGTCGACTGGAGGGTGGGTCCAGTCGACTAAACCTGGGCTGATGGGTTGCATCTTTAAAAATCATGTTTTTAAAGATTGGGAGCTAACTTTTAGGGTTGAGTCTCAACTTTTAAAATGTTTGATGAAAACCATGCATTTTCATGCTTAGATCTCCATAGTAGATGGATTGGATTTTCTTATACATATGTTGTATAGTTTTAAACTCATGTTTTTACATGTTTTGTTTTGATCTCCATGTTGATGGATTGGATCAATATATATATATATATATATATATATATGTTTAATGTATAAATGTGAAAAAAGTTTTGGTTTTGATAAATGATTCTCTAGATGTACCGGGATAGCAGGTATTTGGCACGAGTTGCCCTCAGTAGAAGTCCAAAAACGTGCGCAGAGTTGGTACCTTGGTCCTTCGGGTTAATCCCCGTAAACTAGGTGGTTGGGTGCTTTGTTCCCACGGGTTGTTGAACCTGTAAACTAAACTTTTACGTTGTGGTGGCTACCTATAGAACTTGCATTTACCTAATCGGTCCTACGATGTGTGGGGATTGGATAAAGGGGCAGGAGTCTATAGTTGCTACATCTGTCCCTTTGTGACGGAGTCGGTACATAGAATTTCATTTTATCTTTTCTCGTCGGCAGTGTTGCCCGAGTTGAGTAAACTATTTTTATCTTGTTTTCCTCGGTTGTGTGATATGAGTGGAAAACAATGTTTTGACTACAGTTTTCTTTAATTGTTGCTTGCATTAGTTTTAATACTTGGTTATACTTGTGATTGAGTTAGCTCCCACCATATGATTGCATATCCTGCTTTATAACTTTATAGTCTGTTTCTATTGGGCTTCGGCTCACGAGTGGGATTTTCTGTACAAAATCATTTTTAGGTGATGATATGGAGAATGATATTGAGTAGATTTTGTGGTGCCCGTGGTGACGGATGGCAGAAGACTTTTGTATTTTTCCTTTTTGGTATGCCTGTTCCTGAAGGCAGGTTTTGGATGCCATAAGACGATATACTGTATGCATGTTGGAACTGTATGTTTACTATTTATGAGAGAAGCATATTGGGTTTCATTTGATTTCAACAGGCGAATTTGAATGTATGAAAACCTATTTTCCTAAAATTGGTGTTTGGTGAATTTTCACGTTACCCTGGGTTTTGGGGCGTGACAATTTGGTATCAAAGCTCTGGGTTCGAATACCTAAGAGCCATGAGAAGAGGGTTTATCACCTGGTGAGGTTGATTGTATATGCTTGCTTGCATGTGTTCAAAAGTTTTTATGACATGCTGATAGTTTGATAAGCATGATAGTTGGTATACCTATGAGTATGGAGGTTGGGTCTTGGGATGGATTAGTCTTGCTTTTGGGCGTTTCGATTAACAAATTTGGGAGCCAAGTTAGAGACGTGTTTGGCCGACGTGTTTTTTAGCAAGGAATTCGAATAGGTTATCCAAATTGACGCATCTGTCTTGTTGATTCTCCTCGGTATGTGAGATGTGTTGCGTCACCTTAAGTGGTTATGTGTTAACCTGCTTATGTGTTTATGTTACGCAGTAGCATGTTGTATGAAATCTTATCTCGTTATCTGCTTTATATAGAATTATGTCCACGCGGGGAGTGCGGGGATGGGGCCATGGCCGAGGTTGTGCTTATGTTCAGGTTCCGGAGGAGGGAGACGTTCATGCCCCACAGGAATAGGTGGGCGATGCTGATGTCATGCAGGAGATACTCACTACTTTGAGGGCGATGGCTGAGGCATCCAGGGGCTGGAGTGAGGGCTCATGAGCCAAGAGCCTCTGTGGCAATGAGGGAATTTTGGCGGTTGGATCCTCCAACCTTTTCTAGGGAGCCGGACCCCAAGGTTGCTACTGAGTGGTTAGAGGTGACCACGGCTATCTTCGATACTTTAGATATCAAGGAGGATGCTTTCCGTGTGAAGTTGGCAGCGTTCCAACTGCCGGAGGATGCTAGGGAGTGGTGGAAGTTTGCCAAGACTATGGTGGATGACACGTGGGCTGCTTTCACAAGAGTCATCTTGGAGAAGTATTTCTCGAGTTCTTCGCGGGATACATACAGAGAGGAGTTCCTCTCTCTTGTTCAGGGGAACCTTTCTGTGGTCCAGTATGAGACCAAGTTCGTGAATCTGTCACAGTTTGCAGCTGAGATGGTATTTACAGAGGAGTTGCGCATGAGGAGGTTCGAGAGGGGCCATCGACCCGCCATCAAGGATAGGATTGTAGCGCTGGGTTTGGATCTGTATATCACGTTGGTGGAAGCCGCTATCTGAGTAGAGAACTCGCTGGCAGAGATCCATAGAGTTAGGGAGAGTGGGAGTCAGCAGGACAGTGGAGATGCTGAGTTCTAGAGGTGCGGGAGAAAGAGCCAGAGGTCATCTGGACCTAGTTCTCATTTTGTCGGATCGTATCAGCTGCAGTCATCCACACCTGCACCTTCAAAGGCTTCGACAGGAAGGCCAGAGCAGAGATGGCTGATTTGTTATCGGTGCAGGCAGTCGGGACATCGTTTAGTTAAGTGCCCACAGAAGGTCCAGGCCCAGAGTTCAGCATCTATCTTGTCACAACCTAGAGACCCGCCTATATGCTTTGGGTGTCGTCAGTATGGGCATATTCGCAGATACTGTGCCCTGGAAGAGAATGTTCAGAGTGTGACCGGAGTGCCAGTTGCACCATTGGCACAGAGACCGCAGACACCTCAGCAGCCTAGGGCCTAGACGTCTAGGTTTACGGAGGGAGGCACTTTAGCACAGTCTGTGAGGCAACCGACGACTCAGGGATATGGTGGGCAGACCAGACCACCGCAGGCCAGGGCTTATGTTCTTGCTAATCACCGTGATTCCAAAGCACCAGTTACATCTGATGTTGTAGCTGCTCCAGCCATGATCAGAGGTACATTTCTAATCTTTAGATCATGGGCCAGTGTTCTCATCGACACGAGAGCATCACATTCTTTTATCTCTTCTGCTTTTTCATCTGCATTGGGGTTACGAATAGACCAGTTGGGTAGTGCATTGAGCGTAGAGACCCCAGTCAGTGGGAATGTGGTGTTGAGTAGTGTTTGGAGATCCTATGAGTTAGGAGTCGCCGACCGTTGTTTAGAGTTTGATTTTATCATTCTAGACATGACCACGTTTGAAGTCATCCTAAGGATGGATTGGCTGACTACCTACAGTGCCTTTATAGATTGTGAGTGACGGAGGGTCTCGATCTATATGCCAGAGGGTGACAGCTTCTACTTTGTGTGTGATCGGGATGAGGGCTTGGTGTCTATGCTTAGTGTTACTCGGGTTAGAGGGAACTTGGGTTTCCTCTTTTGTGCTCACAGGTTGGATGAGCCATTTGGGATTCGAGGGGAGTTACCCCATGTGGTTTACGACTATCCAGATGTCTTTCCTAACGATCTGTTCAAGTAGCCATCAAGCTGAGATGTGGAGTTCTCCATTGATCTTATTCCAGGAGCAGCTCCCATCTCTATGCCATCGTATCACTTTGCACCTGCTGAGTTACGAGAACTCAGGGTATAGTTGCAAGAGTTTCTTAACAAGGGGTTTGTACGCCCGAGTATGTCGCCCTGGGGAGCGCGAGCTCTATTTGCCAAGAAGAAGGATGGGTCTCTGAGATTGTATATAGACTGCAGGAAGCTGAACCATGTGACGGTGAAGAACAAGTATCCTATGCCGAGGATTGACGACTTGTTTGATCAGTTACGGGAGTCGCGCTACTTTTCAAAGAATGACTTGAGATCAGGGTAACACCAGCGGAGGATTAGGGACGAGGACATAGCGAAGACCGCCTTTCGGACTCGTTATGGACACTATGAGTTTCTGATCATGCCATTCGATTTGACGAACACCCCTGCGACATTTATGGGTTTGATGAATCATATCTTCTATCCGTATCTAGACAGTTTTGTGGTCGTATGCGTGGATGACGTCCTTGTCTATTCACCCACGAGGGAGATGAATGAGGAGGATCTGCATGTTGTCCTTCAGCTTCTGAGAGAACATCACTTGTATGTGAAGTTCGAGAAGTGTGAGTTATGGATGTCAAAGGTGAGATTCCTTGGGCATGCGTTGTTAAAGGATGGGGTATCTGTGGACTCGTCAAAGACTGATGCCGTGATGGATTGGCAGTGATCGGAGAACGTCTTTGAGATCAGCAGTTTTCTGGGTTTGGCAAGTTATTATTGGAGGTTCATCAAGGACTTTTCTAGGTTGGTAGCACCTATGAAACGTCTGACGCAGAAGGGAGTTATGTTTGTGTGGTGTGAGTCCTGTGAGTCAGCTTTCCAGGAGCTGAAGAGGAGATTGACCAGTGCACCAATGTTGATTATTCCAAAGCGAGGTCTGGGGTATACAGTGTATTACAACGCATCACATGATGGTTTGGGCTACGTTTTGATGCAGGGAGGTAAGGTTGTAGCCTATGATTCTCCACAGTTGAAGACACATGAGAAGAACTACCCGACACAAGATCTGGAATTGGCAGTCGTGGTCTTCGCCTTGAAAACATTGCAACATTATCTATATTGTGAACACTTCAAGGTTTTCTCTTATCACAAGAGCTTAAAATACTTGTTTTCGCAGAAGGACTTGAATTTACGCCAACGACGATGGATGGAGTTGTTGGGAGACTATGACTTTGATTTGCAGTACCACCTGAAAAAGGCAAATGTCGTAGCCGATGCGCTCAGTAGGAGATGTGACATCCCGTTCCCTAGGAATGTCGGGACATATGTATAAATAAAGGACATATTCTAGCCGAACATTCAAACTTAAATATGATAATTAATACATCATTAACGGTTCAGAATTTGTTCAAAGTACCAAATAAATACAGTCATCCAGAAAACTTAATAAAGTTACATTATGTCCATGGAAAAACTGAACAAAAAGATAAAAAAGGTAACGTCCTACGTCTTCAAGCTGCGTCATTGGGGTCTGCTGGCTCCTGACACTCTCCCTCTTCCAAAAAATCTTCTCCTTCAGTGAACCCGCCTTCTTTAAATAATTCTTCGTCTTTACCTGTGGCACGAATGCCATGAGCCGGAGCCCAGAAGAAAATTTCCTAAACCCGTTTAACAAACTCAAAACAAGATATTCTACAATACATATCGTATAATACCCAATACGATTTAAGGCCAAAGAGAAAGACATTTTAGCATATTCAGCAGGGTAAGCATATATAGGAGCAATTATGTAAGTACGTGATGCAGATGAATGCAATACAATTGCCCAACCCATCATACGTCTAGAAAAATATCATGAATTCCACGCCGGGAATTACAGAGTAGACTTGACCAAACCCATCCTCGCCTCGTTGCGAATAGTAAAGGCATTGCCGAGCTTTATGCCACATCTACTTTACTCAATGGCAATGGCGTGGGGATCGACCTTCATCCAATTTTATCCATCCTCATTCCCGGTCGACCAGTCCCACCTTAAGAACAAGGATACTCATTAGGTGTTAACCCAAAGTCTAATTAATAACAGGGACTTCAAAAGACACTTCACATTATTCAGAGTAGTAAGATGAGGGATTTAGGACCGCCAAAATTGGGCTCTTCTCCGAAGTTACCACCGCAGTGGGATTAGATCCGCCGAATTAAGCACTTCTCCGAATTACCCTTCAAAACATCGTAGCAATGGGGTTTAGGTCCGCCATAATTGGGCGCTTCTCCGAAGTTACCACCGCAGTGGGGTTAGGTCCGCCGAATTACGCACTTCTTCGAAATTACCCAATTTTCCCGTATTAACACCACTTCTATAATTTAACCGTAATTCAAGGTGCAACGGAAACAAAGGGAACATATACCCAACAAGTATCACCGAGGTTTAAAATAACCAAAACAAGTGTACAGGATGCAAGCCACAAAGATAGGTACAAAGGAGACTCCAATAACCCAAGATGCAAGTGTAGGAATGCTCATGATATGCAATATGCTTCTCATGTGCAAATAATTATAGCATGGCATATAAATATGATATGGCACACGGTACAATTTGCTAAAGTATCAAGTACAAGCATGCGAAGCATAACCATAATTTATGTGACAAATAATCAAACCACCGGCATGGGTTCATTTCATCAAAAGCATCATTTTCATATACTAATTACTTAAAAATTTCATATAAGGTTCACACGTACAAGTTCCACAAGTAACACGTCATTCGAATACTTAGCCAATTTTTAGGTCAAAGTTTAATTGCTAGTTTTAGAGTTGCAACAGAGTTTTGAAATACTTTGAAATAGAATTAAGTTATGATATTTTAACACCGATTAGATAAAAATATTTCCTATAACTTTCATATTTATCACTAAGGTCAATTCCTAACGTAAATAGGTCATTTATTTTATTTTAGTAAAAATGGTTCAGCAAATTACAGAGAAATGCATAACAATTGTGCCTCTGTTTGCCGCTATTTTGGGGCATCAATTCAAGGGTTATGGCTCTGGTTTTTGGTGAGTTTCTAGATTAAGATATTCCCTACAAGTTTCATGTTTTGATCTAGGGCAAGTTATTTGGAAAAAGTTTGAGATTTTGGCCAATTTATAAAGAGGGTTCAGTCAGCCTAAAAAGGGTCTGCAGAGTGTGTTTTTAACAGAGAATGTTTAAAACCTTTAGGGTAGCATCCGAAGGTATTTTGGACTGATTTTAGCCCATTAATTAGATTAATATGTCAGCTACAATGTTCATGTTTACCACTTCTGGATTTCGATTCTAAAAAGTTAGGTTTTAGGTCTCACAAAAATGTGTGACAGAGAGGTCTGTCAGTCACTGAACCTCAGCAGTGACTTTGGGAAGTGTTTTGATCCATCACGACTTTGTATTTTTGGCTACTTTGTTGTGGACAGAAGGATAAATGTGTCCTCTACAAGTTTTCTGTTTTGACCTAAGCTCGGTTCTCATTCTAAATTAAGGTTTTTAGGTCTGCAACTCAGAGTGGTCAAGATCTGACACTCTTTAGAAAAAATGAGATATCTGGAGTTCTACCCAACGAAATCACTTCAAACCAATTTTGTTTGAAAGTTAACTTAAAAATATAGATCTGAACACAAAAATCACTTTAATACCATTTTTCTATATTTAGTTATGATTATTTAAAATCAGTGGTAGTAAATGAATAAGTCCAAAAAATCAGACTACTTAGGGTTTAGGTTGCTTAGCTTATATTGTGTGTATTTTTTTTGACATGTTTTCTTTGCATGCATGTTATAAACTTACACAAATCAAAACTCCAAAATATGTTTAGGCCATAAAAATAAAAAATAAACACATGCAAATACATACGAGGCTTACTCATACATGAACAGTTCCTAAATCTCTCCTACAATGCCTTTTTGACTCATTTCTTGTTTTAACTTCTTAGGGTTTGTTATAGAGATGGATTGAGGGTTATCTTGAAGGAGAACATCAGAGGGTTTGAAGGAGTTGCTTACTTGTTTTGAGAGCCTAAGGAATGGTAGATGATCATAGGACTTGGTTTTATGTAGGCTTGGTCTCCAAAGACCTTCCTCCTTGTTTCTGCTCCCTTCTTCTTTCTTCTTCTTTTTCTTCTTATTCTTCTCTAGAACACATGGTGTATATTTCTGGTGTTCTCTCACTCTCTTCACCGAAAATACATATAGAGCAAAAGGGTGTTTGGTTGCATTTTATAGAGAAAGAGTTGGTGGGTTTAATTATAGATGTGTAAGTCTTTTTTGAATTTTTCTAATTTGTGATTCGTTGCATGGTGGGTGGTTCTCTTTTTAAGACATTTTGAAATCTGAATTTTGCAGATGGGAAGAGAGGAATTCGGCTAGGGCATGTTTGGGAGACTAAAAAGCTGATTTTGTATTTAATTAGGGTTTTAAATTGTATTTTAGTACATTTTTTGTGAATATAAATGCATAAAATATTAATTTTATATAACTAAACCTACTAAAACCTATTATATTAATGTATTTATAATTAATTTATTCTTTTCATGATTTATTATAATTTTCATAGCAAGTAAATAAATAAGTGTTGGCTTTTAAGGTAAATTAAGTTAGTTTGACTAAAATTGGGTTTTTAACTTATTTACTGTGTAGAGATATTAAATAATTATTTGTTTGCTTTTGTTGAGCTATATTATTATATATTTTACTTGTATAAAAGTATTGCGTCAAAATAATACTTAATTTATAATCTTTTTCTCATTTTTAAGCTTAAAAAGGTAAAAAATAGCTTTTTGGGCACAATTTCCTAGGTGGATGGCCATGCAAGGGCAATTTGGTCATTTTTTTTATTTTGTATTTTATTAATTGATTGTATATAAATATTTAATTTTGGGTGTCCATGTGTCAATTTTTTAGATTTTTAAAAGTTTTTGCTATACTAGGGGCAAAATAGTCATTTTACCCTAATTGTGGGAATTTTTAATTTTTAATTTTATATTTCAAGTTATTTACTTAATTTAAGCTGTTCTGAGACTTTTCTAAGTGTTAGGGCTTTGTCTCTGAGTATTTGGTCTTTTTAGGGTTTTCGGGTCAAATTAGGGTTTTCGGGCTAATTAGGGTTTCTTCCATTCATGTAACAACCTAAGTTCTCATCGGTTTTTCGTCACTAATACTAGGGTTTGAGCCGGGTTGTTATAATATAGGTGGTTACTACTAAGATCCGGACCGGGGTGTTACAATCTACCCCCTCTTAAATAAATTTCCTCCTCGAAATTTCATGCGAAAGGTTGTGGAGTATCATTTTTTTTTTTGGAGTTGTGTCCTCGTTTGCTTGAATCATTCTTTATTGAGGATAAGGATAAGGTTAGGCTATTTTGATTATCTCTTTGATTTGTTTTTTTTTGTCTAGCTAACATCCTAGATCGATAACCACACGATTCTCAAAGGTCACATTGCTTATCCATGGCGCTGGAGTTGTCTGACTAGAGCTAGCCTAAAAGCCTTTGTCCTTCAAGCATACCCTTTACTCGTAATGATGTGACAAGGCTAAACTAACACACATCCCAAAGTTGCGAATACGAGCGTACCTCTAATCATTGACGAATACTCCTTTTTCTCTTGTGAAGGTGAACATTCTGTCTTATTGATTCTCTTTCTGGTTAAGCTGCATCATCTTTCCCAATTCATCCGTTCCCTGTTGAAGTTGATTTTCTTGATATTTTTGCTTTCGTCGACGGATATTGTAGTTTCTTCCCCTTGGTAGCGGGCATTGAAACTTTTTATGTCCAAACTCATTACAATTGAAACAGATTATTGGGTTCGTCTGTTATCCCCCTTGTTGTTCTTTCTCATTAGCTTGTGGGTACGACTTGATAGGAATGAACTGCCTTTTATTTTTCAATGGTTTCCCATAACCAGAGTTACTCTTCCTTTGGTTCCAAATCCTTCTTGCATCTGCCAATTCTGACTCTGCCACTAGAGCCGCTCGTATGACTTGTGCATAAATGGGAAGCTGCATGCAGACAATCCGTCCCCGAATTGATGGCTCCAGGCCCCACTCAATCATTCGTGCCTTTGACTCTTCGTCTGGTATAACGGCTGTAACAAAGTGACTCAATTCCTCGAAGCGATTAGCGTACTAGGTTACCATCATCGATCCTTGTTTTAGTTCCAGGAATGCTCTAATCTATTTCTGACGGAGGGGAGCAGCAAAATATTTTTTCAAAAATAACCCTTCAAACTGATCCCATGTTAAGGTTGCCACGTCTTGGGTGTTATTGATCATAGACCACCAATGGTCTGCTTCTCCTTCCAATAGGTGAGCTGCTAAGGCTACCCGATCTGCCTCAACTTGAACTCCCATTAAGTTGAATAACTTCTTGATGGCCCTGAGCCACTCCTCGGCCCCTTTCGGTTCTACTCCTCCCTTAAACGTAAGGGCTCGCTACCTTCCAAGCTCCGATAAGAACCATGCTCTGTCACGCACTTGGGGACAGTTAATGCTGGTGGCAAGCTCTCGTAAAACTTAGGCTAATCCAGGCGCTTCGTCATTAATGGGTCCACTAGTTTGTCGGTGGTGGTTTGGTCTTCTATCAGTCATCCTAAAAAAAAAAGTCTTATGATTTATGGGTTGTCCCAATTCTGGATTATGCTTATGTTCTAGGGTCATGTAGAGTTAAGTTTGAGGTTGTTTTTGGTAAGCATTGAGGGTAAGATATATATATTTTTTTACAATACTTGTATTTCATGTCATTCACAAAACACACATACAATATTGAAAGAAAAGAAAAGATTCAACGCGAAGCTTGTTAGGTCCTATCTAAAACAAATGCAGGTAGGTACGTTTGACCACTGCCTTGTGCTCCCCAAAGGTTGTAGAGTCTTTTCTGGCTCCGGATGCTCATGTCGTCGTCAGAATTTTTCATTAAAGGTGGGGATGGCAGGATTCGGACTCTAACATTTTGGTGGAAAAACTGACGTGAATATTGATGCGTACAGATACTCTTTCTTTATTTTCATACTAAGGGTATCCTAAACTTGAGGTTACTTCTTGTTTTCCACTTCTCTACTATCGATACGAACCTTTTGCTTCCTGGGTTATTGGGTTTGTGGGTCCCTTGATGTGAAGTTGTTGTTCCTAACTACATGTGACTGGTGGCATAGTTCTACTTATCGGGTCCTTTGAAAATGTGTAATCAGTTGAGTAAACCCTTACTTAACCATTCCTGCAGTCGAGGGTCTCAGTCTTCAAAACATTGTTAAATGCGGACGTTGACGATACTTTGAGTCGTAATGTTGAGGAAAAGTTACCTCACGATTCGAAGAGGCATTAAGAGGGTTCCGTGCATTGTCCTAATCTTCTGTGAAAGCGTCAAAGCCTAATATTGTAATATCCTGACGGTCGTCGTCACTCACTGACTTATGGGTAAGGTTTTGAAGATCGACGGACTAAACACGCGTGGAGTTCGATAAAGATGGTTAGCTCAATCTTACTGGTTTCAGAGAAGGTGACAATACGGCAGTGACTAGAAAAGCATTTGGCTGAGGATTTCAAATGGTATAAGCATGAGATTCCGCTAGGGTTAGAATATCTTAGGGTGGACTCCCAGATGGTTCAAAGGCATCGGGTCATAGTTAAAGTAATCAACATTTTCTTAGGTTGAGAGATCAAGAGATTAGCAAATAATGAATATTACAGAGAGGAGGTTCTCGGGATCAATCTGTGCAACATCAGACTTTGACAAAAGTTATGTTTAAGCAATGGGTAGCTAAAATGCATATTTGCCCTAAAATTACATCGGCCTTACGTATTTCAATTCAAGCATTCAAGTCAACTTCACAGGTTGGGATTTCAAGAGTTCACAAAATTGCTTTAGTCAGACATAGTATTGAAGTCAAGAAATGAATGGTGGTGAAGGATTACCTACGAATGTTACTGGGTAGCGTCGTTGAGGACCGATGCTATTAGAAGCAAGGGATTTTAACCGAGTATAAGAGTTGATACAAGGGATTGGGAAAAGAAACTTATAAGGGTGAAATTGTGGGGTTTTAACGACGTTCCTTCAAAACTTATGCTACTCTGAGTGACTTATCACCTAGGGTTTGGTTAACTTGTCGGTGGTTTGATCGTTTATCGACTATTTAAGAGAGTGTCGAGATTATGGGATTGTTTTCATTCTTATTTGTCTTCATGTTTTTGGGATATTATGAATTTTAGTTTGAAATTATGAGATAGCTTAAGATTTTGAGATAGTTTATAAGGAATTTAACAACGAACACTCGCGTTTCATTCAAACACCTAACTGGTACAAGGTTCTTAAAAAGTTTACATAGTATGCACAACTTTCAAACAAAAGAAAAAGTACAGCACCTAGCGTATTAAAGCCTAAACAAACAAATGCGGATAAAAATGGCAAACAGTTGCCTCGCGCTCCCAGGTCGCTTTGTAAATTCCGTTGCAACGCCACTGGACAACTACGTACCAAATGTTCCCTGGCCCTCTACAAGCTCTATCTGTGATGGCCACCGGTACCTCTTCATAAGTTTTCAGATCATCGAAGTTGATATTTAAGCTGCGTGGGTCAACGATCCCCGTTTATCTCTTGGCATTATCGTCTGCAGCCATCGAGTCTTTACCAAATCTCCGAGTCGCTCCTTAAACCCTGGCGGTACTTTCACTTGGTATGCTGTTTCGTCGTGTTTTTCTAGAACTTTTATCGGACCTATAAATCGAGGGAAAGATTTCGGCTTCCTCCACTTCTTTGTCCTTTCTTGGAATACTTGGGCATAAACCCACTCACCAATATGGTAGTCCTTGGAATAGTCTTGGTGGCTCCAGTAGGTTGTTCCATCTGTCTCCTTGTCGTCCTCTGATTTAGGCAGTGGCGCCTCCAGTGGATCATAAAAGAAGGCTATGGCTCGCTCCTCGTTCTCGTCGTCGTCCTTAAGTTCCTCCTCATCATTTGCTCCAAAGTCTACCTCGTCCCTTACTATGTCAGGTTCTTCGTTTGCTCCTACTTCCTCGACCTCTTCCTCTCCCTGTGCTAGCCACTCGTCCGGAAACATCTATGCTAACAAAAACACGCCTACCGGGTCTTGCTCTTCAACGTGTTCTTGCTCCGGGTCTAAGTCCTCTGGTTTCGATGCTGCCCATGGTTCCCTGGCCGGTTCTGCGTCGGACGACATCCTAAAGAAAGAAAGACAAAGAAAATTCTAAAATAAAGATTTTAAGTTGTTAAAATTATACGTGATAACTTAATAGTACATACACTCTACAGAGTTTTTCTACGCTACAAAACTCGCGATATCCCATTTCCCAAGGCCTGAACGTTCACTAAACTTAGGCTCTGATACAAACTGTGGCATCCCGTTCCCCGGTCATGTCGGGACATATGTAACTATAAATAATGGACATATTCTAGCCGAACATTCATAATTAAATATGATAATTAATACATCATAAACGGTTCAGAATTTGTTCAAAGTACTAAATAAATACAGTCATCCAGAAAACTTAATAAAGTTACATTATGTCCGTGGAAAAACTGAACAAAAAGATAAAAAAGGTAACGTCCTACGTCTTCAAGCTACGTCGTTGGGATCTGCTGGCTCCTGACACTCTCCCTCTTCCACAAAATCTTCTCCTTCAGTGAACCCGCCTTCTTCAAATAATTCTTCGACTTTACCTGTGGCACGAAGTCATGAGCCGGAGTCCAGAAGCAAATTTCCTAAACCGTCTAACAAACTCACAACAAGATATTCTACAATACATATCGTATAATACCCAATACAATTTAAGGCCAAAGAGAAAGGCATTTTAGCATTTTCAACAGGGTAAGCATATATAGGAGCAATTGTGCAAGTACGTGATGCAGATTAATGCAATGCAATTGCCCAACCCATCATACGTCCAGAAAAATATCATGAATTCCACGCTGGGAATTACAGAGTAGACTTGATGGCTTTTGATCACCGAACCCATCCTCGCCTCGTTGCGAATAGTTAAGGCATTGCCGAGCTTTATGCCACAGTTGTTTTACTCAATCGCAACGGCGTGGGGACCAACCATTATCCAATTTTACCCATCCTTATTCCAAGTCGACCAGTCTCACCTTAAGAACAAGGATACTCATTAGGTGTCAACTCAAAGTCTAATTAATAACCGGGATTTCAAAAGACACTTCACATTATTAAGAGTACCAAGATGAGGGATTTAGGACCGCCATAATTGGGCACTTCTCCGAAGTTACCGCTGTAGTGAGATTAGCTTCACCGAATTAGGCTCTTCTTCGAATTATCCTTCAAAATATCGTAGCAATGGGATTTAGGTCCGCCATAATTGGGCTCTTCTCCGAAGTTACCGCTGCAGTGAGATTAGGTCCACCGAATTAGGCTCTTCTTCGAATTATCCTTCAAAATATCGTAGCAATGGGATTTAGGTCCGCCATAATTGGGCTCTTCTCCGAAGTTACCACCACAGTGGGGTTAGGTCCGCCAAATTAGGCACTTCTTCAAAATTATCCAATTTGCCCGTATTAACACCACTTCTATAATTTATCCATAATTCAAGGTGCAATGGAAACCAAGCGGACATTACCCAACAAGTATGACCAAGGTTTAAAATAACCAAAACAAGTGTACAGGATGCAACCCACAAAGATTGGTACAAAGGAGACTCCAATAACCCAAGATGCAAGTGTAGGAATGCTCATGATATGAAGTATGCTTCTCGTGTGCAAATAATTATAGCATGGCATATAAATATGATATGGTACACGGTACAACTTGCTAAAGCATCAAGTACAAGCATGCGAAGCATAACCATAATTTATGTGAGAAAGAATCGAACCACCAGCATGTGTTCATTTCATCAAAAGCATCATTTTCATATACTAATTATTTAAAAATTTCATATTAGGTTCACACACTCAGGTTCCACAAATAACGCATCATTCGAACACTTAGCTAATTTTTAGGTAAAAGTTTAATTGCTGATTTCTGAGTTGCGACAGAGTTTTGAAGTACATAGACATAGAATTAATTTATGATATTTTAATACCAATTAGATAAAAATATTTTCTATAACTTTCAGGTTTATCACTAAGGTCAATTCCTAAGGTAAATAGGTCATTTATTTTATTTTAGTAAAAACGGTTCAGCAATTTACAGAGAAATACATAACAATTGAGCCTCTGTTGGCCATTGTTTTGGGGTATCAATTCAAGGCTTATGGCTCTGGTTGTTGGTGAGCTTCTAGTTTAAGATATCCCCTACAAGTTTCATGTTTTTAGCTAGGGCAAGTTACTTGTAAAAAGTTTGATATTTTGGCCAATTTATAAAGAGGCTTCAGTCAGCCTAAAAAGGGTCTGCAGAGTGTGTTTTTAACTGAGAATTTTTAAAACCTTTGGGGTATCATCCGAAAGTATTTTGGGCTGATTTTATCCCAGTAATTAGATTAATATGTCTGCTACAATGTTCATGTTTACCACTTCTGGATTTCGCTTCTAAAAAGTTAGGTTTTAGGTCTCACAAAAATGTGTGACAGAGAGGTCTGTCAGTCACTGAACCTCAATAGTGACTTTGGGAAGTGTTTTGACCCATCAAGAGTTCGTATTTTTGGCTAATTTGTGTTAGAAAGAAGGATAAATGTGTCCTCTACAAGTTTTATGTTTTGACTTAAGCTCGGTTCTCATTCTAACTTAAGTTTTTTAGGTCTGCAACTCAGAGTGCTCAAGATCTGACACTCTTCAGAAAAAATTAGATATCTGGAGTTCTACTCAACGAAATCACTTCAAACAAATTTTTTATGCAAGCTAACTCAAAAATATAGATCTGAACACAAAAATCACTTTAATACCATTTTTCTACATTTAGTTATGATTATTTTAAGTTGGTGGAAAAAAATAAATAAGTCCAAAAAATCAGGCTACTTCGGGTTTTGGTCGCTTAGCTTATATTGTGTGAATTTTTGACATGTTTTCTTTGCATTCATGTTATGACCTTACACAAATCAAAACTCCAGAATATGTTTAGGCCATAAAACTAAAAAATAAATACATGCAAATACATACAAGGCTTACTCATACATGAACAGT
>JAUMHN010397876.1:0-16358 GCA_032360265.1 Heliamphora ciliata
AGACGATCTCTCTGTTAATCATGGAGACGATGATGTTCTTCAGCAGAACAGCTTGAAGAAAGCTAGGGTTTCTGTCATAGTTGAACAGATCTAGTGTTGGCGCGGAGGTAGAGCGACTGCAGTGGAACGACGGCGACAGAACGGTAGACGATGGCTTTTGGTTGCGTGGTGACCGCCTGGATTTGAACCAGTTAGGATCTGAACTAGACCGCAACAGATCTAGAGAATGGCACGGCGACGATGGGCGCGACGGCGACAGTGAGGGCGGCAACGGACAGGATTTGACCGTTCTTATGAGGGCGAAGGAGATGCGGCTTGGAGGAGGGCGGTGGTGGCTGCAGCAGTTGCGGCGTCGGAGGAGAGAAGGGGAGGCGAAGCGAGGGAGGTGGCCGGCGGTGGCGAGGTTGGCGGTGGTGAGGGCGATGGTTGGTCAGCGGCGTGAGGGGTGGGACGTTGGGTGCAGCGGCAGAGAGTGGAATTGTTAGTGAGAAAGTATTTTTGATTTTCTGCGCTTATGATCCTTATTTTGACTTGTTTGTTGACTTTCTAATTGTTGTTGTTTGGTAAAACAACCAGTTTTTTTTTAATTATTATTTAGATTCCAATTAACAATTTTGCCTTTGGACATTAGGCATTTGACTTGGTCTTGCACCTTTGTTATTTCTAAATTTTTTATTATATTTATGGTTAGATTGTGATTTGACTATACGCATCTTGGAATGTGTTTCAGATCAATCCACGAATTTTGGTGACAATTTGAATTTAGAGAACAATCAACATAGCCGATAAGATTTTGGCCACAGAAGTAAATGAAAAGTTGAGTTTTACAGTAAAGAAGATTTTTGGTGGTTAGTTTTAGAGAATTAAAATGATGGGCATTGTTAAGAGAGATCGGTGGAGTGGAAAGAATGAACAGGGGTGTCATGGCTCTGATGCTGTTTACACCATAATTTATAAATTTCTTATCAAATATATTATTTTCTATCCAAAATGGCCTGTTATATTTTATAAAGGCTTAATAAAAAATAATAATATATTTAAAATGCCCATATATAGTACTATTAAACATGACAAGTGGCAGCTTAAGAGATCACAGCGGTTATTAGAACTTATAATCATAAGAGACACTTGGCATTGTAGGCGAAACATGTGTAGTGATAAGTTATGAGCAGTTGCGGAAAATTATTTATGGAGTTTTTTTATAAATATTAGTATTGTAAGTATTGTATGATATCTCCACACAACTTGGCAGACTGTCTCTATTTTTCTTTTATCTTTTATTTACTTTACTTATAATTTTTTTTTCAAATTCATAGGAGTAGTTTGTAGTCTTTGTAATCGATTCTCTATCAGAGTAATAAAAATTTGTTTTTATTGCTTTTCATCGCATTTTCTATGATTTTTCTGACAAAATCGTAAAACAAGGCAAAGGACCTAGAACAATCGCTTGATACGTTGAAGAATTTTCTCTTTCAAAAGAGATTAATTTGTTTTTGGTTAACAAATCTTGGTATGCCCGGTGGAACTCTTACTAAGTCAAAAAACAAAATTGTTGTACAAACTCGTAAGGATAAGACAGTGCAAGAAAGAGTAGCTTCCACGGAGATAATTCTAGCACACTGATTGGAGGAGTAATTCTCAAAATTACAATTGCAAAATGCAGTGAATGAGATGGAGCCACCAGTCAAATTGTATCTAGGGATAAGGACACTAGTCCAAAAGATTTTTCGACGCATAAGGTCATTTTGTGATAATAGCTGCGAAGAGTCATCTTACAAAAAGGTCAATCGAGAAGAAAAAAACTAGAATTGATGGAAAGGTAAAATTCCTCAAGGCTTCGAATGGGTGTCAAAGAGAAGAAGATGGAAAAATAATATTCAAAGGAGTATGTAGAAAAATCTAAATATTAAGAGAGAAAATACTGTGCATAATTTAAACAAGGGTTACCCAGAGTAGTTCGAAATTTTAAGTTTAACTGGGAAAAATAAGCATAAAGCCAAGCTTAAAATAGCTAAAAAGGCCCACCACAGCTATCAGAGATTATTTTTTCAACAAATGTGTATAATCCTTTGAACAAAGTACTCAAAACGAAGGGAGCCAAATCAAGCTTTTGTTGTTGAGCCAAACAAATGGCTATCGAGAGATATTCATTAGTAACTTTGATACCAAGAGTAGCCAAAAGAAAACTGCAAAGTCAAAAGAGATAGAAAAGAACTATCTCCTTAAACGAAGGCATGACAGAGGAAGGACTGTCATAGATTTTGAATAACTCAGAATATCTCATACCTAAAGATCTCATATAGTGCTCTCCAATTGGGGTAGGAACCAATAGGGCATTGACTTCGAGGCCTGTCGAAGGGAGGTCGGTAAGATGGACGACATCCCGGATGGTGGGTGACATGAACCCACAAGAAAGAATCATGGCATTGCAAGAGTTAGACATGAAACAAGCCGCTGCACCGATGACCCATTTGTTCATGTTGAGGGTGTATGCGGAGAGCATAATAGTCTCCCTAATTTCAGGATTATGCCATTGGTGACCAAGATAAGGGGTTAAGCGTGAAACCCAATTGGCTATGTCCAACTTTGTGTTCATCCATGTGCACAGAGGTGCAAGCCCTTCCCATTTGGTCCAATTCAAAAAAGGTTGATGAAGTAGAAAAATTTTATTTGAGGCCAAGGGATAACTAGACGAAAAAGATTCAGGCATCTTCGGCTCCAAAATCGGACCAAGGATGTAGTTTGAGCTCGAACTAGGGTTCTGAATCAAAATGTTGTGGTTCCCGTGTTTGTCAACATAGTCCTTGAGATCTGTAGGGAATCTCTAAGTCACAGAAGTGGGTTTAGAACTTTTCCTAGCGCCATTGTTACTAAGCTTGAGAAATCTTCAAGCAAGAATGATTTTCAGAGTAAAAAATATGAGTATAGACGCAAATGTGGCAAATGACATTAAGGCTTCTACATAGGCCTATTTAAATGTTGTCTTCCCCCTCACGTGACTACGTAACCATTATATTTATTTTCCAATACTGCTACCATTAAATGAATCATTAATTGGGTTAAGGAGTCTAAACCCCAATAATGAGGGGAAAAATTATTTACACCAAATTTTATCAAATTACTTCGACGAGGATTAAATGATCCATCGAATAAAAGGGTCAAGAGTAATATATGAAGCAAAGGACTAAATGGCTCATATTCCATAAAAAGACTCGTTAAATCCCAACTCCTTTTCGACATCAATTCATTAAGACTCATCAAGTAGTCAGTAGCCCAATTTCCCTTTGGGTACGTCGAAGAAGTAGTTAGGGATGAAATACATGACATAGTGGACAAGGAACAACACAGGGCAGTTGTTACTTTCTCTTAAGTGGACAAGTGTCATATAACGGTTACTTATTTTCTTTAATGAGACAGATGTCACATGGAAATTACTTATTCTCTTAGGCCAGAATCATGTTTAACACTCATCGTGGAGCAGTTGTAAGGTCGTGAATCAGAGACGGTTCCCACACCTCTTAATAACTGCCCACTACTGAAGCTGGCCCATGATGGAGACAGTTACGAAGGCAGATAGAAGCAGTTGCAAACCAATCTATAAAAGATCAGTCAGCAACACAAGAAAATGACTTTTCACACTCCAGCAAACTGCCTACCATTTTATTTTTATCTTTCATTTACTTGTTCTTGTAATTTTAATTTCTCTTTGTAATTTTCTTTTCGAGTTGTGTTTAATTCCCAATTCATAGGACTAGTTTGTAATCTTTGCACTTGGTTCTGATTCCCATCGAAGTAATAAAATTACTTTATTACTTTTGATTTCGTCCATTATCACTTTCTGGCTAAGTTCTGAAACACGCCAAAAGGGCCGCAATTCGCAATCGCTTGATACTTTAAAGAATTTCTTCTTTCGAAGGAGATTGATTTGTTTTTTGTTAACAAATCTTGGCACGCCAGATGGGATATCGTACTAAGTCAGAAGAAATGAAGATGAGGGCAGTGGTAAGGAGAGCCATGAATGGCTCTAAATTTGGAGTAACGTATGTGTCAGTAGTCCCCACAACGAACTACCAATAGCTGGTATGTTATTATCATTTTTATGAGGTGTATCCTTCTTCATTACCCGTATATTATAATCTTTATTATGAGATATATCATTTCTCATTACCAGTATATTATAATCTTCTGTACGTGGTGTATTCTCCCTCACTACCGATTGATCCTTATAGGATTGAACAACCTAACCCACATGTAGATTTTTATATGATTGAACTACCTAAATCACGGATTGATTTTTATAAATTTGAACAACCTAAACCACAAGTTGATACTTGTAGGGTTGAACAACCTGTATCACAGGTTCAACAATCTTTAAAAAGTTCCTCCGTAGCTCGCCAACAAATAGTAGCCAATAAAGAAAAAATAATTAATATAGTTCAAGATCCATATATTCCAGACCTTCGAAGGAATGGGGGTAATTTCATAAGTTAATAATGTCTGAATTAGATTTTATTTTGTCAAACTACAACGCCAAAGAATGACGACAAAAGAAAAAGAAAAAAATAATTAAATTTGAAAAAGAAAATTTGTTTTTCCAAATCGACAAAAGTAAAGAAATAGAAGAAAATTGTTTGTCAATATTTTCAATTAAAAAATTTCATGTAAAATTTAAAATTATTCCAACTAGTTCGATAATGAAATTAAAAAAAAAAAAAAAAAAAACTATCGGCAGAGTGAATGGCCTGTGAATGGCCAAGTGCCTTTCAAGTAAAACTAACAAAATTTGGTTGTGTTGCCACAGAATTTTTTCCACTAGCATGGCCATGTGTATACTTTATTAAATGGCCATGTGTTCTTCACCGTCGAGGTCTTCATCTTATGGCCAAGTGCCCTTCATCTTATTTTGCCTGAATGAGATGGTGAGAATAAAAAAAAAAAAAATTGACAATCAGAATATACTTCTAAGAGGATTTCAAAAGGGCCCGTAGGTTTATTTGTGTGGGTCGATGAAGGAAGTTAATTTGACGAGAGAAGAATTCGACAAACGAATTTTGAAAAAAAAATCAAAACCCATAAAAGGTTTTTCAACAGAAAACGGCGTCGTCGACAAAGATTGGTGTCGTTGGGGAGAGAGATTTCTTGAGAATTTGGGTGAAAGTCATTGACTCCGAATATCAAGAGAATCAGACCAAACAAAAAGGTAGATGAAGGACACTGGGCTGGAGAAGGCCCTGTCGAAGCTTTTTTTGTCTTTGGGGTATCCTTCTAAATTGACTAAGAAAATCAACAGAGGTTCCATAAAAATCGATAGAAGCTCGACGAAAAAATCAACAGAGATTTGATAGAGAAAATCGACAACTGCTCGCTGAAAAAAAAATTGACAAAAGATCAATTTCGACGGGGTTGTTTCGATCATCTCTTAGTTGCAGATAAATTACAAATATGCAAAGAATGATGAAGATATGCGAATGGAGATCGAGCAGCTTTCCTCCAGCGCTAGCGTTGGATCATCACTAATTCGAAAATCCAAAATCGAAGTTCGAAAGAGGGTTGATCTTTTGGTCTGCTCTTAGTGAACAAATTTTCTTCCTTGATGGAATTGCGATTGATGGCGGTTCGGTGATGATGACGAAGAAAGAGTAGTAAGGTCTGTTTGAAAAAAAAAATTAGCTTTAAAGTTAAGCTACATTTCTATACAAAGGCCGACGATTTAGGCAAGAAAAGATAAAAAAAAAAAAAGGGGCACCTGTCATCGAGCGCGCTTCTCAAAAAGCTGTCAGGCACGAACACGCAATCTCTCCAAGGTGTCAACCACATTTGGCTAATTGCTTATAACAAGGGATTTCCAAGGGCATGCTTGGTAGCACATAAAATTTGAGATTTGATTGTTTTGTCAATAATTGCCCATATCAACTCCGTTTTAAGCATAATTTGATCTAACAGACTCGAAATTTAATTTTCTAATTTTTTTATTAAAAAAATTATTAGAATTTTAATTATTTTTGGCTATCAAAAATTCAATTTTAGTGAAATTGTATAATTTTTCAAGAATTTAATTAATCTTATTCTTAAAGAGTTGGAGATATTATTTACACTATAATTTATAAATTTTCTATCAAATATATTATTTTCTATCCAGAATAGCTCGTTGTATTTTATAAATGCTTAATAAAAAATAATTATATATTTAAAATGTTTATATGGAGTATTATTAAACATAACAAGTGGTAGCTTAAGAAATCACAACGGGTATTAAAAGTTACAACCATAAGGGATACTTGGCATTGTAGGAGAAACATATGTAGTGGAAAGTTTTGAGCGGTTGCAGAAAATTATTTATGGAATTTTCTATAAATATTAGTATTGTAAGTAATGTAAGACATCTCCACACAACTTTGTAGACTGTTTTTATTTTTTTTTTATATTTTATTTACTTTTCTTGTAATTTTCTTTTCAAGTTTATAGGAGTAGTTTGTAGTCTTTGTAATCGGTTCTCCATTAATATAATAAAAAATTGTTTTTATTGCTTTTCAATGCATTCTCTATGGTTCTTCTTGCAAAATCCTGAAATAAGGTCAAGGACTCAGAGCAATCGCTTGATACGTTAAAGAATTTCCTCTTTCAGATGAGATGAATTTGTTTTTGGTTAACATATACTAATTTGAATTTACTTGAATAATTTTTGTTTGAAAATATACTCTCACACTCGTAGACTATGAGAGAGTATTATATTTATAATGACATTTGATTCAAGTGATCTTAATAGGATAAACATGGATTTTGAATTTACAAAATTTGAGTAATATATAATGAAAAATTTCATTTATTGACTGATTTACACTAATTAATTTTCTTAAATAAGCTAAACGATGTAAAAAGCTTAAAAACAACCAACCACACAAGCAGATAAATAAACCAATCACAATCACACACGAGACGACAATTTTTACGTGGAAAACCCCAAACTGGATAAAAATCACGAGACCACACTAGGTCTAGAAAATCAAACACTACTAAATATTTGTTACAAGAGAATCTTACAAACTGGCGTTGTACCCACAACCAAATGTTTGAAAGCCTACTCCTGCCGAATCCACGTACACCAATTCCTGTGCTTGACCGCTGCTACAACCCACCACCGGACTTCAATGCTAACGGACCCCTCCACCAGACTTCAACACTTGAGACTCCTCTCAAGCGACTCCACGAACACAATAGATCATTAAAGGTTTGAATCACTTGATTATAGACTTGAATGAGCGGCAACTAAATAATTATCAAGTTATAGAAGACTTGCGCGTATGTAGAGTGGCTTGTGCGTATGAGAGAATAATAATGAGAACTGTATATGGCGGCTAAGTTTTTACAATATAATCATAAGGCTCACATAACAAGAAGCCCTAGCTTCCTATTTATTGGAGATTACAAAAACCCTAGCTGCTGCTGCATAAAAACCCTTGTCGCCGAGACTGCTCGATCGGTCTATTCACCGCTCAAGCAGTGAATGCCTGCATTCGGTAGATTCAAGCAAATACTGAGAAACTGAGAGGTTCAGTAAACCGCTCGACAGACCGCTCGAGCGGTCTATCGGGCAGTCTGCATTGCGAGCTCTTTTTGATGTTTTCTCATCCTTTTTCGAGGCCCTGCAATATTAAAATCATAATTCCAAAAAAAAAAGTGTTAAAATATCAACGAATAAAATAAATAACTTAAATAAACATTTTTTATAGAATTGCCAATCATAAAATGAATATTGCTTAGGGTAAAATTCCTAACAATCTCTCCATTTGAGAATTCTGTAACAAAAACCAACAATCCAAATTATCCAAGCGTGGAACCAAGGACAAAGCAACAATTTGATAAAACATACTGACTCAACACAAACAAAAAAAAACATATAAACTCCCCCTAAAAGAAATGACTCCCCCTCAACAAAAAAAATATAACTAAGCCTAAGATAAGACCGCTATTATCTCCCCCTTTTTGTCACGAGTTGACAAACAGACACAAAAAAAAAAATTTGAGTAGGGAACAGAATTAAAGAATAAGTACTAGGCCTCATGCATATTGTCCTTCACTTAAAATCACAGAGTCTAGGCAAGTTAATTAAATCCACACAGAATTCAAGATACCATATATTCATATATGAACGAACACAATCAAAGTAGATTCTATATGAAGCAGTGTGTGTGTGACTTGAAACAGTTTCAGACTCTAAGAACAAATCCTGCATGAGATTTATATGGTTGAGTAACATTTATTTATCAGATATCAAATAATTCACAAATTCAAACCAGTTTTCACCCAAGTCACTTTAGAAAATAAACTCCCCCTCAACTAAAGACGAAAATTTTTCTTCTTTTTTTTTATTTTATGCTTTCAACGGCAGCTTTCACACTAATATGAACGAAAAAGAAAAGTTCGCATAGATAGTCATTTTCTAAGCAAATTTTGGCACCAAAACAAGGTGGCTGCACACTAGTACGTACGAAAACACAAGATCTGCATAGGTAGTCATTTTCTCAAGCCAAGCATTCAGTACCAAAATAAGAAGGGAGAGTAAACAGGAAGATTAAGTGGGTGGCCACTATGTGGTCATTTTGTGAAATCTTTAAAAAAATTGAACAATAAAAGAGACTCATAGATAAATAATCCCAATTGCGAAAGATTTTTGCATCTATTAATGTTCAAGTAGTGTACAGAATAGACTCATCTCTGAAAGCGTTCTATCCACTATGAACTAGATTATCTAAAAATAGTGCGGTAAATAATCTCAAAGCCTAAAAAGAGAGATTTCAGACAAAAGAAATAATGCACAGAAAAAGGTACTCAACCTTTAATAAAGTCCCCCACACATTTTTATTTTTATTTTTATTTCTTTTTAACGACAAAATAAAAATAAAAATAAAAAGTGAAAAAAAACTCAACCACTCAAGACAAAAAAAAAACAAGATTCAAAACAAACTAAGGACTACGACTAGCCAGAAAGCGGTCTAGATCACTTTTTCTTACCCAAACTTTCTTGATTTTTAAAGGCACAGGTTTTGGGTTAGAAATCTAATTATTTCTAGATTGGTGTAGCATGTCAAATCTGAATCTATTTTATTCATGCACCTTAGTGCAGTGAGGTCTGATGTGTCCCTTTATACCACAGTGATGACAAACAGGCACAAACAGAGTATTCCTATTCAAATTCATGCAATTGGGACGTATATGACCAATATTCCCGCAATGATGACAAGTAAGAACAAATTTAGCCTTCCTTACCTCACCATGTAAAATGGTGGTTCTACCTGTCTGATTCTTCCACTTTCCACTTGCTTTGGCTGAAAAACTTGCAGATGATCTTGTTGAGTTTATGCCACATTCTGCTTTCACAAACTTTAGTGCAGACTCAGGTAAAATTGGCTGGCCAATTTTTTCTTTTCCTTTGTACGATTTGCTTGAAGAAGCACCCACGAATCCAAGCCCTCTCCTATCAATCACTTCCTTTTGTGACCCAAGCATGTTATCCAAAGCCTTAGTACCTGCATTTAATTTCTTGAAAGTAGCTTGAGCATTCAAACAGTTAATTTCTAGTTTAGAAAATTTACTTTCAAGTTCTTTCTTAGAATTAATATATGCACACAATTTGTTTTCAAGTTCAGTTAATCTGGTCATTCTTGTCTGACTCAACTCAAGCAAGCTATTTCTTTCTTTTTCACACAAGGTAAGTTTTTCACACAAGGTCTGCCTATCAAATTTTAACTTTCTTATCAAAGCTTGAGCTTCAGTTAGCTCTTGCTTGACACTTTCATTCTCTTTTTCACATAATTTGAATTTTTTAACCAGTTTAGCATTTTGTTTGGTCAACTTGAAACACTCTTTATAAAGCTTATTATAAGCCTATTAAAGAGTTTCCTCATCCTCACTTTCATCAACATTATTAATCTCCTCATTATTAGAATTATCAAATTTTTCATTATCAGACTCAATAGACAGACTTCTCTTAAATGGAAGCAACAAGAGCTACAATTTCACCATCATCATAATTAGATTCCTTCTCATCACTCGTGTCAGGTTCACTCTCGTCATCCCAAGTAACTGTGAATCCTTTATGTTTCTTCCTAAGAAGGTTCGGGCATTCTTTAAGCATATGTCCATATCCTTTTCATTCATAGCATTGAATTTTAGAAATTTGGCCTTTTGACCCTTTTTTAATAAAATTAAACATATTTTTGGTTTTGTCTTTACCGTGCTTCTTTTGTGATTTTTTCTTCTGATTAGGCTTTTTAGTTTTTAAAAACTTTTTCAATTTCTTCACAAAAATAGCCATCATCTCAGGATCTAATTCATCATCAGAGTCACTTGCAGAACCTTGAGCTGAAGTGAAAGCCAAATTTTTTGAAACTTTTTTGTTTTGAAAATTTAGCTCATTGGTTGCAGATTTTCAACTAAATCTTCAACAGAAATAGAATTGAAGTCTTTACTATCTTCTATTACTGTGACTTTTGGTTAGAAACGTTCAGGTAAATATCTAAGAATTTTTCGAACGATTTTAGAAGTTAAAATTTTTTCACCAAGATTAAATGAGGCATTCACAATATCACTTAGTTTAGCTTAAAAATTGTCAAAACTTTCATCGTCTTCCATATGCAGAGTTTCAAAACTTGTTTTGTGACGTTGAAGTTTTGAGATTTTTACGGTATCAGTCCATTCGCATGTGATTTGAAGAATATCTCATGCTTCTTTAGCCAAGTCACACGTACTAATTCTACTAAACTCATCTTGTGTGACTCTACTAAAGATAGCATTTATAGATTTACTATTACAGCCTGCATTTTCAAAATTAGCTCTGTCCTATTTAGTCACGGGTTTAAGGACGATTTCTCCATCAACAGTACAAGTGGGAGGCTTATAACCCTCAACAACAGAAAGTCAAACTCTTTCGTCAATAAATTTTAGAAAAACTCTCATCTTAACTTTCTAAAAGGGGTAATTGTGGCCGTCAAGAAGGGATGATCTACCGGTAGAAGCGCCTTCTCTAAGAAAATTCATTTATTGCAAATCAGTCAATGAATCATACAAAAAAATTATAAAAATATTTTGTGACCTACTCTGATACCAATTGAAAAACTTCGTTTACCGACTGATTTGTACTAATTAATTTTTTTAAATAACCTAAACGATGCAAAAAGCTTAAAAACAACCAACCACACAAGCAGATAAATAAACCATTCACAATCACACACGAGACAACGATTTTTACGTGGAAAATCTCAAACTGGGTAAAAATCACGAGACCACGCTGGGACTAGAAAATCAAATACTATTAAATGTTTGTTACAAGAGAATCTTACAAACCGATGTTGTACCCATGACCAAATGTTTGAAAGCCTACTCCTGTTGAATCCACGTACACCAACTCCTGTGCTTGACCGCAGCTGGAACCCACCACCGGACTTCAATACTGACGGACTCCTCCACCAGACTTTAACACTTGAGACTCCTCTCAAGTTACTCCACGAACACAACAGATCATTGAAGGTTTGAATCACTTGATGATAGACTTGAATGATCGGAAGCTAAAAAATCATCAAGTTATAGAAAACTTGCGCGTATGTAGACTAGCTTGCACGTATGAGAGAATAATAATGAGAGCTGTATATGACGGTTAAGTCTTTACAATATAATCATAAGGCTCACATAACAAGAAGCCCTATCTTCCTATTTATAGGAGATTACAAAAACCCTAGCTGCTGCTGCTGCTGCTGCTGCATAAAAAGCCCTCGTCGTCGAGACCGCTGGATCGGTCTATTCACCGCTCGAGCGGTGAATGCCTGCATTCGGTAGATTCAAGCAGATACTGAGAAACCGAGAAGTTCAGTAGACCGCTCAATAGACCGCTCAAGCGGTCTATCAGACAGTCTTCCTGCGAGCTCTTTTTGATGTTTTCTCATCCTTTTTCGAGGCCCTACAATATTAAAATCATAACTCCAAAAAGACAAATGTCAAAATATCAACGAATAAAATAAATAACTTAAATAAACATTTATAATAGAATTGCCAATCATAAAATAAATATTGCCGAGGGCAAAATTCCTTACATACAATTTTATCCTAACATTTGCAAAGTAAATAGCAATTAGAAATGATTTTAAATTAAATGGCTTTAGATTCTCAACATGAAAGATTCCACTTTCGCTTAAATTCTTTAATGCATAGTACTATTATAAGGAAAAATAAATCTATTTAGATGTAAAACTAAAATGTAAAAAATCCATAAATATTTTTTAAAAATTCTATCTTTCTTAACTTAAAAAGCTCCCACTTTTAGATTTGCCCCAGGCCTCCATAAATGTTGGCAAGAGAGAGTATTTGGAAAAATTCTTAGGTACTTTTAAGATGTCACGTGATATATATTTTCAGCAAATAATTAAAAATGCTCAACAAACACCTAGTGTTGGAAAATGGCTTAATTTTTTGCTATCTTTACAGCAAATTAAAAGTGGGTTCCACAATTTATTTTTTGTTGATATTTGGAGGATAATGGTTAGTTGCATGTGATGATTAATTACATATATATACTTTCAAAAAAATATTTTAAGGACTTAAAGATATTTATCTCCAAAGGTGATCACTTAGGCCCATTGGTAATGTTTACAATTTTTTGTTTTTCATTTACATTAAATAAAAATATATTTTTGTTTATTTTTATAATAAAACGAAAACAAAAACATGTTTAGCACATGAATATTTAGAAAGTAATGATCAGAGGTGATAACCTAAGGTGATAGCCATTAATAATAGCAAGAGGTAGTGGTGGTAGTTGGAGACAGTGGTCAAAGACGGTGGCTACATGTGGTGGTCGCAAGTTGTGGTCGAAGGCGGTGGCCGAAAGTTGTGATGCTCCATCTTTTAAGCACGTCAGGACATACATAAGTATAATTAAGGAGAATATTCTAACCATTCATTTATAGTTACATATAATAAGTACTATATCATTAAGAGTTCAGAATTGTTCAAAATATATAGCGATTACAGTTTCACAAAAGATTCAACAAAAATTACAATAAGCCAGTGAAAACTGAACAAAAAGAACAAAAGGGGTGAACTTGAAATTCTTCAACTTGCATTGTCGGGGTCGGCTGGCTCTTGCCACTCATCTTGTTCTTCAAATCCTCCTTCTCCTTTGGGTGCGAATTCCTCAAAGAGTTCCTCCTACTCACCTGTGGCACAAATGCCATGAGCCAAAACTCATAAACAAACTCCCTAACCCTTCTAACCAAACTCACTACAAAATATTTCATAACGCATATCATATAATACCCAATACAATTTATAGTCAAGAAGACAAACAAATTTGACAATTACGACAAGGCAAGTATATGTAAGAATAAGTATACAGGTGTGTGATGCAAATGAATGCGATGTAAGTGCTCAACCTAACATATACCCAGAATCGTAACACGGATTCCACGTCGGGAATTTTAGAGTAAACTTTATGGGAGTTGATCACAAAAGCCATTATCACGCCTCATTGCGAATAGTAAACGTGCGCCTACGCTTTATGCCTTAGCTGTTTTACTTAATGACAACGGCGTGGGATTCGAGCCCCCTCTTGGGCCACCAAAAATAATTTTCCTACATCTAATCAGTCGATTTGTCCCATCTTAAGACTCGTGATGCCTTGTCGGTGTCAAGCCAAAGTCTAAGCCATCGAAACCAAAATGCTAGTGACGAACACGTGGTGCCCAACAGTATTCATAAATAACAAATTTTTCTTTTTGAACACTGTGGACATGCCCGAGGTGTTCACAGGAAATATGTCCCAAAACAGTTACAAAAATGGCTATCAAAGACGCCCTAAACTAGGAGCCGAGAAAAAGAACAATTTCAATATAACTCAACCCACAATGATAGATACGAAAAGGACTCCAATACGCTGAAATACAAATGCGACAATGCCTATGATGTACAATATGCGTCTCATGTACTATAAGGACCCAGTACCTGTTTATTTTATTCTTTTATATTTTCTGTAAGAGAAGAGAAGAAATTAAATTTGGGCTTGGGTGCCATAAAATTTTACTCGCTAAAGGTTGATTTAACGATATATGAAAGTGAAGTGGAGATACATGGTGATGAATGATTTTGATATGGCTAACTTAACGGAGAGATTCAAATATTTAGATGTGAACAAAGTTTGATGTTTGAGTTGAGTTTTGGAAAAATTTGCGGAATTCAGCTTCAGGGGTCACCGCTCGAGCGGTGGGAGTCCGCTCGAGCGGACTATCGAGAAATGCTTGAACAATTCTAGAACGTTGGAGAAATTTTGGGGGCATATATTTATATCCTATATATATGTGTATCAACCCACGTGAGAACCCAGTTTTGTTTTATGATTTTCTTCTCCTCCTCTCTTCTTCTCTTCTTCTTCCTCTTAGAGAGAGAGTGAAACCTAAACCCATATGAGAAACCCTAGCCCTCCACCATAGAAATTGAAGGATTAAAGCTTGATTGAGGGTAACTAAGGATGAAAATCAAGCTTTGGAGCAAGGAGATAAGAGATAGAGCATCAAGAAAGCAAGAACATCCACAACCAAAACCCTAGGAGGGAGAAATTTGAGGAAATTCAAGCTTTTGAGCAAATCCAAGTAGGATCTAGATTCTCTCATATGTTTGTGTTGATTTTGGTTGATAATTTGTTGTATGAGTATAATATAGAAGATTTCACACATGCTTTGAAGGATTGATAGGGTTACGTGTGAGTTGAGCTGGTTTTTCATAAAGATTTGAGTTTTTGAAAAATGATAAACCATGATTTTAAGAAATTCTTGCATAAAAAGGGTTTATGAAACTTGAATCCAATGTTTTTAGGATGTAAATTGAGAATTGGGACATGTTTGAGGAAGGTTTAAGGGTATTGAAGTTAGAAACTCAAAATAGAAGAAAATCTAGATTTTTCTCAGGCACTAGCGCGCTCAAGCGGAGCACTGTCCGCTGAGCGGTCAACTGGCAGAGAGTTGGGCACTCGAGCGCCCGACGTCTGCTCAAGCGAACTGGCTGCGGAGGGCCAACTCTTTTTTATCATATCTCCTTCATCCGGACTCCGAATGGGGTCATTTTTGTAGTCAAATCAAAGCCCTGTAAGTCCTCTTTCCATCAAGACTACTCTCACAAGAAAATTCTTTTTGTAGAAAAAGTTATGATTAAAATAGTGAGGGTATGTCAAATTGTCTTAACCATTTTTCACCCGTTTTTTACCAAATACTTTTAAAAATGATATTTTTGTCAATATTGGGCCTTTTCATTAAATTTCTTATCCCTTGGGCTATAGATATACCTACTTCATTACACCTGGGTTGGGATGCAAGTATCGTACCGATTGGTTGTGTTTGTGATAAAAAAATGGATTTTAACATGTAACTATGGTTTTAAGAACAAGTATGGGTATGGATAATTGTAGGCTATGTAGTGACATGGTTATTATTTAAGATTTTAATCTTTAGAAAGGAAATATGTATTTTAACTCGTATATATATGTGTATGATGGGTGCATTCTATTTTTTTCACAAGGCATGATTTCAAATGAATTTAATTTTGTGTTATGGATGCTTTATGAGATTAATGAAATAAATGTGAAATATGATTCATGAAAGGTTGTGTATTAGAGTTTATGATGCATTTGATGTGAAAAGATAAATTGAATACTAAAACAAATGTGACTTGATAATGAAATGGGAAAGTTGAAATTGGAATTGAAACGAAAATGTGAAAATGATTGGAAGAGGAACCGATTGTGGGTTGGACTCCCGAATTCTTTCGTGTGAAAATGAACAAGTAATGAATCGTATGGATTGATGTGGATTAAGTTGGGCTAACGGCTCCGTGATGAAAGATCGAAAACTTGCGCAAGATGGGGACCACATGCTCACGGGTTAGCCCCCGAAATGTGGTATTATATCGTGGTGAGTTATAGAGCTATCTATTACCCAATGACTTCGCGTAGCCTATTGAAAATTAATATGGAGAGATTTCTATAAACTGCACTCGATACCGGTTCATTAATTGTGATACAATTTTGTGATAAATCGGGTAATGAAAAGATGACACAATTTTTGTGAAAAATCGGATAATGGGATGATGATATGGATAATATGAAAGGATACATGGGAACAAATTGGCGTGCATGAGTGTGTGCGTGTAAAGGAATAATAAATTGATGAAAGTTTGCATTTTTCTTCGGTTGTACCCATCACACCTCCCAAATCATGCATTACATATGAGTTAATTTATATTCTGTTAGCCCAAGTGCTTCTTTAATTAATTTTGATGATTTTAATAATTCATTTCCTATAAATAAATGTCTTTAAATT
>JAUMHN010397887.1:0-16349 GCA_032360265.1 Heliamphora ciliata
AATTAAGATCAACACAAAAAATTCTATTTAAAGAATTCTTAAATGTTTGAACCTTTTGAGATAAAAGTCATTTCTTTTTTTTTTTGCTAAGATGTCAACTTTGATTGTTCAAAATGTGTTAACACTTTCATTTTAGAAATGTAAAATATTATCCATTTAAAACCATTTATTCTTAGAAAATGAATTATAAAAATCATCAAAATCAAATTAAAAAGCCCTTGGGCTAACAGGATGCATGTACTGCATGTTGCATGGGTTGCAAGTGTTACGTGTGTTGCGTGGGCCGCTTGTGTAGTATGTGACAGAGTTTGTGGCACGTAGTGCTGCTACGTGGTTTTATGCATTAAATCTTAATTTAGGTTTGCATATATATATGCAATGGAATAGATGTAAAATTGTAGTTGATGATGCACTGGTGGGTGTGTGGATGTGTGTGTGCTCTGTCGGCTGAAATGAGGTCCTAACAAGGCACGTGTGTGTGTGTGTGCATTGCACGGGTTGCGTGTATTGCATTAGATTGGGTAGCGACCCATTGGTGAAAGTTCGAGAAGACGCCGCGATTAGGTAGCGACCCGTCAGTGAAAGTTCGAGAAGACGCTGTGATTGGATGGCGGACCGTCGGTGAAAGTCCGAGAAGACGCCTGGAATGGGCAGTGGTCCGTCGGTGAAAGTCCGAGAAGATTTAATGGCTTGCATGTACTGCATATTGGGACGGATAGACCAATTTTCTAAAAAATTGTATTATCGGTCTACGGGAGTTGAAATACTATATTAACGGCCTACGGGAGTTGTAATACTAGAATCATTTTCAAGGCTTTAATGAGTCGAAAAATAGTTTTTATCCTCGCTTTTCCATTGCTTGTGAAAATTGTTTTGAATGGCTCTTGTGAGTCGAGATCTAAAACCGTTTTCAAACTATTTTTGAGGCTTGAAAGAGAGTCAAAAAATGCACTTAGATTTCCAAGCATGTTTTGTTTATATTGCGTACTTGTCTAGTTTCTGCTGAGACTTGGCTCACGGTATGGGATAAAATGTTTTCAGGTACCGGTCACGCAGGTTGATCCGGAGGCTGCTGGGGAGGCAGAAGAGTTGTAGTTTTCTTTTTATTTCTTTCTGTTACATGTATGTTGTAACATGTTTCTGGCGTTGGGGCCGTGTAATGTAAGCCGTTTGGCGATTATAGACAATACATGTATGGTTTAATTTGAGTGTATTCTCGGTTGGGTATTATGTTTGGTTGTTGTGCGTGTTTCACGTGGCCCAGAGTTTGGGGCGTGACACCTACTATCACGGTACATTTATAGAAATCATTTAAAACTAACCATAGCTTAACTACGAAAACCCGTAGAATAGTTATACATGACATGTATAAATATAGATCAAATCCATCAACCATGGATATCAACTAACTAGCATGTAAAAACATACATCCAATAAACGTTTTAAAAGCTGAAACTCAACCTCGAGGGTTAGCTCCAAACCACCAAAAAAAACACGTTTTTCACAACTTTCACAAATTTCCGTTTTTAAAATCACCTTTTTGAAAACGATGGATACCAACACATCGGAATCATGTAATAAACCAAGAAAGGTGTAAAAATATACTTTTTACTCGAAAACCAAGGTTTAAACATGAAAATAATATTTAATGTATTTTGTACCTGGTGAAAACACATATAATTACATATGGCATCCTTTAATAACTATACAATCTAGAATCCTACCTCGGTGAGTCAAAACTCAAAGCCTCAAAAATCGAACTTCGTCGAAATGAGAATTCGACCGGATAGATGCGAAGCTTACGGCGCGTACAGCAAGGATCCGTAAATAAACTAACAAAACATCAGGCCTCGGGCCCTCAAATCTAGAGAGAAGGTAGAGAAAACGCGAAACCTAGCTTAGAAGTTATGTTTTCAAAATATCTCTAGCCTCTAGATATTTATAGAACTTAGAAATATCACACCCCAGTCGACTGAACAGCCTCATCCAGTCAAGTGGATGGGCTTTCTATTGCCCCAGTCGACTGGATCCTCCAGTCCAGTCGACTGGATTGCTAGGGAAACTATTTTTCAGCGTAAAATAGGTTTTTTAGCTTAAAGTTTTCCTATACACTCGATGGTGGAAACGAGAGCCATGGCTTCTGACAACAACCGTCGACAGCTACCCACGGTGGAAGGGACTGCCAACCCACACATTGATCAACAATTAGATGACCTTGCCTATATGGTCCAAGAACTCGTGCAACAGCCACACGCCCTCCACCAATGGTTTGAGGCCTAAGCAGCAGGGGCCCCGCCGATCCGCCACTTACCTATTGAACGTCAAACAAGCAAGTGAATAATCCCTTAGGGATTACATGTCCAGGGTCAATACGGCAGCACTCCATATCAATGATGTGGATGATAAGGTGGCCCTAGCCGCATTCATGGGAGGGTTACAACCCACAAAGTTTTTATTTTCTTAATCTAAGGCATCGTCGGAAAGCATGGCCAAGTTAATGGCTAAAGCCTAAATACACATGAACGAGGAGGATGTGATGAACGCTAGAAAGGATAAGGCCAGGGTCAAACCAGAAAGGAAGACTGAACGTCAAAGGACGAATGAGCCAGATTGATCGAGGAGGTCGAGAGAGGGCAAAAGAGTCAATCTCGGCCAGACAGACAGCAAGAGGACGCAAATTCCCCTAATCGTTTTGAGTGGTATACTCCCCTGAACACACCAGCTGACCAAGTTTTGTTGCAGATATGTGATGACCCCGATCTGAATTGGTCAAAGAAGCTAAGGACCACGCCAGACCAAAGGAACCAAGACAAGTATTGTAGATTCCATAAAGACCACAGACACAACACTGAAGACTACTTTGATCTAAAAGAGCAGATAGAAGCCCTAATTTGAAAAGGCCGATTACGGCGATTCGTGGCTGACCGACCAGGCAAAGAGGTGCCAAGGAAGGCACGAGAAGAACCCCTACAGACCGAGAGATAGCCGGAGAAGTTTGAGTCATACTTGGTGGATTCGCATGGGGAGGGGACATCAGCGCATCAGGACGAGCACACTTAAGAAGATTGCGAGTAAAGATCCCGAAGGAGGTCCTCACCACAAATCGCTTGGCCAGGAGCAAGGTGGAATAAATAATTATCTTCTCGGACCACGATGGAGAAGGAATTAGGCACCCCCGCAATGATCCATTGGTATTCACAATGGTGCTAGCCAACTACCGAGTATGACGGATACTAATAGACAACGAAAGCTCAGCGAACATCCTGTTTCTAAAAGCCTTTGATCAGCTCAACATCAGTGGAAACTTGCTCACCTCTGTCAGATCTCCCTTTGTCGAGTTCACGAGAGAGAGAATCCACCCCCTCAGAGCCATCGAGCTACCCTTGACTATGGGGGTTAGCCTAAACCAATCCACATAATAAATCCCATTTGTAGTTGTTGATTGCCCCTCCACGTATAATGCCATACTTGGGAGAATGACGCTCAACCTTTTAAGAGCTATTACATCCACGTTTAGCCTAACCATAAAGTTTTCAACTCCACATGGGGTCGGATAACTCAGGGCTGACAAGCTCACTAGAAGGGAATACTATGCCACCTCCCTCAGGGGCTCGAATGGCAAAGAATCATTGATGATTGAAATGCTAGAATCTCAAGAAGAAAACGAAAGGGAAAGGCCCGAGCCAATTGGGCAGCTGCTTAGTCTCCCTCACGACGCAGACCGACCAGATTAGAAGATATTTGTCAGCGCCCTTTTTTGTAGAATCCGAGTAGCAGCAACTAGTATAGTTCCTCAGACGACATTGGAATGTGCTTGCCTAGACACATGAAGACATGCCGGGAAGATTAAATTCTCAAAATCGAATATTCGAGCTCTTGTTATTAAATGCTTATTTATTCTCCTCACGTTAAGATTCCCGAAACCGCCGATTAAATTAAATTATGGATAATTATATTTAATCGGTTTCTTAAACAAATTTCTTAAGACCTTCCGCTTAACTTATTTGACTGTCAAATAATTAAATTCACCCATAGGGTTTGACTTAGTCAAAACTTATAAGCTTCCTTAAGGGGGTATCATCAATCTCGATCTTTCGGGACGTGAATTCTGTCAATAATTAATATTCACCATATAATCAATATCATTATTCAACTCACCGGGATTATAGACCCATAAAAGATCGCACCATTTAGTGAATCAAAATAACGACTATTAAAAATATGTAAATAATTAATTATTTTGGGATTAAGAGCATAAGCACTCATAATTACAATGGGGTGTGAATTAATTTATATATTCAGTATAAAATTAATTATCCCAATGTGTTTCTATTCAATACACACAAAGTGGACTAGTATAACGAGTCAGAACAATTGACAACACTATTATCTGTTCCCCATAACTAAGACAGGTCTACTAAAACTCTGTGTTACAACTATACTGATGGTGTGTCCAATTCCATCTAAATCGTGAACCAAAAACTTATATTCTACAAAAATCGATAATCTGGTCTTCTGTGTGTAAGCCGAAATCTACACACCAGATTAAATATTGTGCAGAATAAAAAGCACGCATGCATATTATTAAATAAATAATGAAACGCATACATTGCTCATTAAAATTCTCATAAAATAGAAAACTTATTTTATTAAGAAATAAAATTAAATACTAAAATCCAAAATTATGGTTTTTAGTATACAACCCTAACAATTTCTCACTTATACTCAAAACTATGCTGTCATATAAATAACTCCCATACTCTCTACATGACTATCAAACGTCTTAGCTAATAAGCTCTTTGTAAAAGAACTTGTAAGGTTATCTATTGATACAATCTTGGTCACAACAATATCACATTTCTGTACAAACTCTCGTATTAGATGATATTTATGCTCGATGTGCTTTCCTTTCTTGTGAAGTCTTGGTATCTTCGAGTTCGCAATCGTTCTGCTTTTATCACAATAAAGTGTAATAGCCAACTGTATTGAAGGCACTACATCAAGATCCAGCAAGAAGTTCCTAAGCTAAATAGCCTCCTTGGCTACTTTAGAAGTTGCAACGCACTTAGCCTCCATAATGGAATTAGCTAGGACTCCTTGATACTCCTCCAACTTATGGCTCTACCTCCTAAGGTAAACACATAAATCGAGGTAGACTTTTGGGAATCTTTATCTGAATGAAAATCTGAGTCTCTGTACCCCAAAGGTACTAGACCATCTGTTTGGTAAATCAACATATATTCCCTAGTCATTTTTAGGTACTTGATTATATGTTTTACGACTGTTCAATGCTCCTGTCCCAAATTAGACTGATATCTGCTAACCATGCCAATGGAAAAATAGATGTCGGGTCTATTACAAAGCATAGCATATATGAGGCTTCCTACTGTCGAAGCATAAGGAACTGCCATCAGCTTCTCTATCTCATCAGGTGTCGTAGGACACTGATACTTGGATAGAGTGATTCCATGCCTAAAAAGAAGAAACCCTTTCTTAGAATCCTACATCATAAAATGAACAAGGACTGTATCGATATAAGTAACTTATGATAGCCCCGCATCCTTTATTTCTGATCTCGAACAAGTTTGATTCTGAGGATGTGACTGGTTTCTCTCAAGCCTTTCATGTTGAACTAGCCGGATAACCATACCTTCACCGAAGATAACACCCCCACATCGTTTCTAATGAGCAAGATATCATCCACATAAAATATTAGAAACACCACCACGATTCTATCATGCTTCTTGTACACACAGGACTCGTCAAGATTTTGATCAAAATCGTATGACTTAATAGCTTGATCAAATCGAGTGTTTCGAGATCTAGATGCCTGCTTGAGTCCATAAATGAATCTCTTAAGTGTGCACAACATGTGCTCTTGACCCTTCGCTATAAAACAGTCTGGTTGTGCCATATAGATACACTCGTCAAGACTTCCGTTAAGAAAATCTGTCTTAACGTCCATTTGCTACATTTTGTAATCGAAATGAGCCACAATAGATAAGAGAATCTAGATAGACTTAAGCATAGCTACCAACAAAAAGGTCTCCTCATAATCGATCCCTTCTTTCTTAGTGAACCCTTTTCGAATAAGCCTAATTTTAAAGGTTTTCACCTTCCCGTCTACTCCTCTCTTCATCTTATAGATCCATTTGCATCCGATGGATTTTATCCCTTCGGATAGTTCTACTAGTTTTCAGACCTAATTAGAGTACATAAACTCCATCTTTGAATTTGTAGCCCTTTGCCATAACTCTACATCTTTATCTTGGAGTGCTTCACTGTACTTATAAGGTTCAGTATCTGTAGACATCCCAATTTGACCCTGCCTAATCTTAGGTTGGTCCGGGTGAATCCGATGATAAAATTAGAGAGAATGATGCTTCTAAACGATTCTCGAGGAATGATCTAAGCTCTGTATCCAAGCCAAGTAAGCCAAATCTTTGAACCAGTGAACCCACAATATCTAAACCTCTAGCCGCCAACTTGAACCTAGAGTCGCCACCTTGCATTGCGACGACCGCCAACTCCAACCATGGGGCCGCCACCTTGCATTGTGGCGATCGCCAACTCCAACCATGGGGTCGTCACCTTGCATAGTGGCGACTGCCATAAGAAGCTTGTGGAAACTCTCCTTAAGTAGCGACCGCCAACTCATGATACGGCGACCGCCACCTTGAAAAACCTTGATGTGTTCCAAAACGTGCCAGCATCTCATTGGTCGATGAATTCTATAAATATTGTACCCCTGGTACGTTTTTCAGGACAGAATTTTGGAGTGAGAGGTACTCTGCCGAAGTGCCTAGAGAGTATGAACCTCGACACTGACACCCTGTCGAAGTACTGAGATTGACCACCACTATCGAAACTCTACTTGATGCTAACTCACTCACACTTTGATTGGATCATTGCTTGAGGATTGAATCATTGATCACATCTCCCCGACTTAAGGCTTCACCCGATTTTAGTGATCTAAGTATTCTGTTTGGATCTCTAGTCTTTTTATCTCCATGTTCTCTCTCTTGGAGCTACTAAGTTAGTTTTAACTTTTCTATTCTACATACCTTATTCATGTTGCTTACATAATCGATTCCATTATCTTATTTTGATTGATTTGATCGTGAGCATCTAGTTAATCGTAATAAGTATGATTGGATTAATTAAGTTTAGTTAATTAATTGAGGTTACTTTGTTCACATAACACATTCATACTTATCATATTGTTACTCATGAATTCATCAAAGTAGTGCTAACATACCCGATAATTGCGACTTATAATGTTGCTGTTGTCACAACCAATGCACTTACATTCATATGGTTGTAATTGTCAATATTACATCCATATCTTCTGATTAAGTAGTTGTTATGCCATTACATATTAGTTTATGTTTTAATACAATGTCTTTTGTTTAAACTCCTTCGAATTGCATTTCTTTTATGTTTCTTTTTTTTTTGTTTAACATCAAAATTCACAAAATTTCCTAATTTTAGTTTAATTTTCCTTTTTGTAGTATTTCTTTCACTTTTCTTTTATTTTGGCCAGTTTTCATATAAAATCTATTAAATTTTCGATAAATAGTTAAATTCATTTTCCTTTCTCTTTAAGTCATAATTCTAATCAGTTTAATAGCTTTTTCTTTTAAAACCTTTTAATTTTGGTTTAATTTTCTTTTCTTTTAATTAAGTCTTTGAGCTTTCTTTTGTCTTATTAGTATATAAAATTCATGCTATTAGTTTCATATTCTTTTATTGTTTTTCTTTGTTAAGCTTTTAATATAGATTTCTCATACACCTTTTCTTTTTTATTTGAATCACGCTAACTTAGATTATTTTGACAACATTTATGCGGGTTTGCTCCATGTATCCATTAGCTAGATATTGCAATAGGACATATGATTTTTTTTCTCATTTACTTTGTTTTGGCATTTTATGTACATATGCTATGTATTTTCTGTATTTGATTTTAGATGTTCTCTCCTCACCTTTATTTTTTGTATTTGCATACATTTAAAAAATCTAATTAAGAACCAATGAGGATTAGTAGAGGCTAATCTCACGATTGGACGAATGGGGTGTCTAACATCTTTCCCGATTCGTATCTTAGCCCCCGAACTCTTATTTTCTATGGTTAACATTTTAAAGATCAATAGCCTATTTTTGTTTAAAGATTAGAAGCCTATTTTTGTTTTTCTCAGTTTTTCTCAAAAACCAAGTGGCGACTCTATTTTCAACAAAAGGGGGTGTTAAAATAGTTTCTAAATATTTCTTGAAATCTCTTATTTTTGAACTCCAAAAACCCCCAAATCTCGATGCCACTGTATTTTTTGGCGACTCTGCTGGGAACTGGCTTATAAAATCAAATAAGAGGACTAGACTTGAAAACATTATTGGTTCTTAATAAGAATTTCTCATTTGCATTCTCGCATGCATTTTCATTGTTCTCAACCCTATTGCCTGGTCGACCCGATACCCCGGTTAATTTACTGTCTCGGGACTATGTTGGGAAGACGGGTAAGCCTTCCTGGCTGCACACTTTCATAGGTGGAGTAAAAGAGTTCATGCGTACTGCTTAACCATGTCCTGCACCACACCAGGTATGGAAGGTATATACTCGGCTTTATTTAGACGGTACCTTGATTATTGATGAAAACCGGCCATTTCTGCATATAGTAGCTTAGAACCCCCCATTAGGTGCTGCTAAGCCAGTAAAATTATTTATTTTGTTAATTGTATATTTTGTTTGCGTTTGTTAGGTTTGCTTTTATGCGGTTGTTCGGATTAGGCTAGGTCCCCTTTCTCCGGGTTTGCCCCGGGTTTGTTATCCTTGATTGTTTTTCCTTCAGGTTCTTACCCAAGTTTTGATCTTCGCCTTATCTGGCTTTCATACTGTTGGTTTTCTTCTCAGGGTTATGTCCGTGTTTTGGTTCTATGCCTTTAGAATAACTTTTCTCTCACTTTTGGGTTCTTCTTGGGCTGTTGATTCTATACCTCTAGTTTTGTTTAGGTTTGTTTTCTTCGGACCACTGTCTAGGATCTTGTCTTATAGACCTGTGTGAGTTAGAAATGTTTTGTCTACCAGAGAGCTGCCCATTTTTCCTTAGAATCTTAGGTTAAATCGAACTGTTTGGCTTAGAGATGTTTTTCTTACTAAAGTGCTGCCAGTTTCTTCCTTTAGATTCTTCAGATAAACCTTCCTTTTGGAGTTTTTATTGGTCCCCTTTGTCTTGGTTTTCAGGGTTTCAGTTGTTATGCCACCAGTATGAGCCTGACAGGGGCATTGCTTCAAATTCAGTGATTGTATCTGCTTGTGGTCAGTTGTTTTTGTAATAACTTGAACTCAAAGATACGAATAGAAAAGAAAAAATATCTCAAAAGAAACAAAATTTCGAATCTATGTTCGGTAAGAAGAACCGGCCCAACCGTTTAATCTTTTCAAGCCCGAGACCCAGGACGGAGTGAGAACTACACAAGCATATATTAAAATCCTAATATTGAGTATAACAATTCAAACTTATAAGTCCAAGTCGTTTGAGACAAGAGTTATGCTCGAAAAGTCATGAAACGAATCCATGTAAAAATATCCGAATTTTCTCCTAAAATCAAATAAAGAAAATTTAATTGATATATATACACACACACACAGATATATATATATATATATATATATATATATATATATATATATATATATATTTACTCTCAAGTTGCTAGACCAAGGAGTTTGTGCCAAACTTGGTTTTCAAGTTTCCTTAACCTAGGTTAGTGAAAAGTAACCCAAGTTAAGTAAATATAACCTAGAGTTAACTAAGCTTCTCAAGGAAGCTTCATTCCCTCTCTTTATCTATAAAAAGGGACTCAACCTACCTATTATCCTCTAAATTTCATGCATAGTGAGAGCAGAGAGAGAGAGAGAGAGAAGAAGGAAAGAGAAGAAAGAAAAAGAAAGAAGAAGAAAGAATGAGTAGGATCCATGAACTTGAAAGCTAAGTCTAAGGTTTTCCATCATCAAGAAACAACTTCTAACAAGGTAATCAAGACTTAAACACTTCTGATTTTATACATATCAAATACTTCTTTCATTATTTTCAAACACAAATCTAAGATCAAGAACCAAAAACTCAAAAATAAAGGCGTTATGGTTGGATTTTTGGGACTGTTGGGTTTGAATGTTGAGTTTGTGAGTTGGCATGAGTTTTACCATGGGTTCCATGACTTTTATAAACTCTGGAACATTAATATATTGAAGTTCAACATATGTATACAAAGAAGATGGGTAAAAAACTTACACACATGACACTAAGAGGTTATAACCAAGATAGGCCTGAGTTTTGAGCTTTTTCACATTTCGGCCCGAATTTTTGGATGACCATAACTCAATGTATAAAAATGATCTTAGCTTGTTATTTATGTTTAGACCCATATTGTTGTGTTATCTTTCATCCTAAATTGGTTTGAACTCATTTGAGAGGGTGGAACTCGAGATATTGCAATTCTACAAAAGTGTGTCGGATTGAGATAAGTCAACAATGCAGACCTAAAAACTCTAGTTTAAAATGAGATCCGAGCTTTTGCTAAAACATGAAAATTGTTGATAACATGTATATCTAGCTACCCACCAAACAGGAGCCTAAAACCCCTATTTTAAGTGACCTAATCCAAAAGAGGTCTATATGAATATTGTAGGTAATATATTGAACTACGTGACGTTTAAAAATTAGACTAAGATACCTCCGAAAAGTCTCTCAAACCCTTTTCAAACTCTCTGTTCAAAACCAGTTCTGCTGAGGGTTTGGTGGCTAACAGAACCTATTTTACAAAATAGCTTATATCTTCAACTTGTTTCAAACCACTACCCCTAGCACCCTTAATAAGAATTGTAGGGGACTTAGTAAAATAGAACATATCTAAAAATGGGCTCTTTTGTACTTGATTTGATGCCCTAAAATTGAGGCCAAAAGAGGCATATTTTTTATAAAATTCTGAGGAAAGTGCTAAACCATTTTACTTAGAATGCTTTATTCACCCATTTTCCTTCTGTTTTGGTTTTTGCGTTAAACATAAAAGTTGTAGAGAATATTATAATCTAAATTGTCACCAAAAATCATAATCTAACTCTAAGTCTAAGTACCTCAAGATGCCACAGTAATTTAAAATTTAATGATTAGAAGAGAGTAATAAATCGCTAAGTTAAATCCTTGAACAAGTGAAGGATTAGGCAAGTGCATAGTACCCCTTAAACTTAAACAGAATGTAACTACGGTCCCAAAAATTAAGAAAATATTCAACGGTCAGAATCGGTTTCTTTTCACATGCTAAATGGGGAGGATTCCGTGTTAACGGTTGAGTCGTGTTTTGCTTATTAGGCACGGAGGTTGTAGAACCCGAGGGTCCTGCTTAGCTTGCCAGGGGAGGCTCGGTTCATTCGCATATAATACAAGGTGAGAGTGCTTGGCCACTACCTTGAACTTGAATTTATGTAAGTAATGCATGAAAATACTTTGAAACACATGTTTTGAACTAGGACTAGTTTGACGATTGCATGAACCTGTTGTTTTCAAAAGCCATGATATTTTTAATTCAAGTGTGCTATCTATGATATTTTGAGCTCGCATGATGTTATTATATAAGTACGGTTAATGTTGTGTGGTTGCTCCAAAGTGCCAAGTTACAAGGGTTTTCAGCCCTTTATATCCTGTTATGAGGGAGGTTACCCAACTATGGGTTTTTCATTTGTCCCCCTATAAGGGAGGTTTTCCTTTAAGTGGGGATTTTTACCTTTAAGGCTTTTGGGCTGAGTCCTAGGGTTTTAGCACATACCACTCATGCTTGGTAGAGAGTGACCCTCATTCCATGACGTTGCTATCCATGCATTGCGAATTGCAGTTACAGTACTATCAGAACTCTTAGTCGTGAGGTTAACGATTACTTGGACACTTTTGGGGTTTGGGTCTAGTTTTGAGAAAGTGGTTTTCATCTTGTAAAATTTGTGGCGGTTGAGCAAGGAATATATTTTTGCTTGCAATACTGAGAAGATTCTGTATAATCTGTGATATTTTCATGTTCAAGCAAATGCATTAGTTTCTATGCTTTCGTAGAAAATGTGATGAACATTCTTTAAAAAGTGTTTTTAGTTATCCTTAACTAAGTAACTGTCTTTTCTGTTCATGATAATGCTAAGTGTGCTCTCTTATAACCTCTATGGTTGCAGATACCATGAACGGCTATGAGTTGGTCCACCACAAGCGTCGTCGATTAGTTTTAGATCTTGTGTTGGGAATCATTTTAGTCTGGTTTTCTTTTGTTTAGTTTGTAGTTTTGGCAGAGCTTCATATATAAGACCCTGAAGGTTTTTTTATGTTTTAGAAGTAATGTTTGCCCTTGGATGGTGAATCCCTAATGACTCATGTATACCTCTTTTGACATTAAGGTGTTGTGGATGCTTAAAAGTTCTTGTTTAGTCTCTTAATATCTTTATCCGTTACCTTTCTCTTTGGACGCCGGTCTATAGCGGGATCACATCCCTTTGTACAGGTTTGATGCCTTGTGGGAGTGGGGTGTTACATTTGGTATCAGAGCCCTAGGTTGTAGGTTATGTAGACTTGTTAGAGTGTGGTCTGTGGTAGACCGTAGGTTAAGCGTGCCATCTCACAGTTTGTTGAGAAGAGTGGTTTAGGGCTGGGGTTGTCATACTTTTACTTTCGGGCATCTGAATGACTGAATGGCTTTGAGGTCCAATTGGAAAACATGTTCTACCGATACAGGGTCTTAATTGGAAGTCTAAGCAAGTTATCAAATTAGGGAGATAACCCGGGAGGGGTCTTGTGTTGCTGTCGATTTGCGAAGTCTAAGTGGGTTATTAGATTAAGGGGACAACCCTTGTGTCATTAATACCTTTCGTAGACAGTTTATTTTATCCTTATGCTTATAAGTTGGACTCCTGTGTCGAGCCCTATGTCATAGCTTTTCGACGATAGAAAGGATCATGGAGAAACTCGGATGGAGCGTCATTCAACCTGAACCAGTATAATGAGGCATGACAAGAAGAATCTCTACAAGTGGGACTGGTAGAACCTAACCCAACCACTAGGATGTTGGAGGTGATCGCAAGACTGACCAAATAGAACGTGAGTTGGATCACAAAGCAAGCTTAGAGGAACAGTAACTCCTTAATAAAACAATTTAAGGATCTGGGTGTAAAGGAGTTCATAGGAACCAATATCCCTGTAGAAGCAGAAAACTGGTTAAAGGATGCTGTACGTATTTTGGATAGGCTAGGGGTAGAGGCAGATGGCAGAATTGACCTCGTAGCTTTTAGATTTAGGAAAGAAGCGTACCATTGGTGGGAGGCCACTGAGCGGTTACTGAAGATGCTGGTGCAAGGAGTTGAACCTCTTGTACCCTAGAGAATTACTTGGGATTATTTTGAGAAATCGTTCGACGAGCAGTAAAAGCCCATAAACTACAAGCATAAAAAGGAGCAAGAATTCATCGACCTAGAACAAGGAAGGATGAAGTAGCAAAATTTGAGATGAGGTTTACAGAGTTGTCACGATATGCCACCCAGCTTATACCTAATGAGGAGACAAGGTGTAGAAGGTTTAAGAAGGGACTAAGTTTTTTGATTGTAACAAGGATGATAGTTCTCAAGATGAACAACTACGTAAGACGGGTGAACATAGCACAAGATGAATTGCAATGCGGGCCAGAAGGACAGGTAACTCTTTAATTAAACAATTCAAGGATTTGGATACCAAGTAGTTTGTGGGAACAGTTAGTCCTGCTAACACTGAAAAATTAGTTGAGGGGTGGAGTGCGCTTTTTAAACAGACTGAGTTGTTTATGTGGTAGGTTCTTAAGTATCGATTTATATTCATTTGACATTTAGACTTTGTAACTCTTATGGAGTTTATATTCAGTTTCTGTTGTGGTATTTGTGTGAGTCGCAAGGAAGTTTCTTTCTAAAACCTTTTGTGATGTGACTCGTTAGGGCAAGTTTGTTTAGATTAGTTCGTAAATGTTGCTTGTAAAGAGAAGGAATTTTCTCATGGGAATACATGGACTCTATGTATGAGAAGTTGAAGGGTGATATAATTCTGTTGTTTCCAGAAGAGTTGCGTAGCAACATAGAGTGAGTACGTGGAAGGAATAAGTATTTGGCTGAGAATAAGGGAAGTATAAGTGAAACTAAACGAATTAATGGATATAGTTTTTGTAATTGGCCTTGAGTGAATCAAGTGCCTTGGTAAAAGGCGGGTAAGATGAAATAGTTAAAGTGTGAAAGTGATTTTTGGTTCGGTTGTGTGACAAAGAATGAATAATGGGATTGAGTGATGATGGCAAGAGATTTTAGAATCATGAGCTTGTACTGTTCGGTTAAAGGATTGTTGGGTGATTGGTATATATGTGAAAGAAAGATGCGAATGTATATTCTGTTACGACGAGGGTTGTGATTGGGTTCGAATGGGTAAGCATATACCTGTGGAGCGTTTAGCCAATGTGGTATGTTTAGCCCTAGTGACGCATTAGGTTCAAGTGGCGGTATTATCATGATGGTCGTAAGGCTAAAGTGGTAATTAAAAGTGTGTGTAAAGATTGTGTGTTGAAGATAGGGAGATGTTGGTAGATTTGATGCCTTTGATTATGTCTGAGTTTAATTTTAATTCTTAGGATGGACTGGTTGTCATCCTACCATACGTCGCTAGACTATTTTAGGAGAAGAGTAATCTTTAGGATACCCGGGGAGGAGGAATTAGTTTTTCAAGGGGACAAGAGTAGAACACCAATTCATATCGTGTCACCCATTAAAGCTTCAAAGATATTGAAGAGAGGTTTCCGGGGGTTTTTGGCACATGTGATGGACGTAGAGATGGAAGAAAAAAATCTTTCGGAGGTTGTAAACACCCCAATTTGACCCCACCCAATCTTAGGTGGATCCGATGATGAAAACAGGTGAAACAAGTGCTTCAGTTCGATCCTCGGGAAGTGATCTAAGCTCAGAATTTGAACCTTAACCGTAAAAAACCTTCAAAACCAATAACTTATTGTCCAAGCAATTCCCAAACATGGCGACCGCTAACTCAATTGTAGCGACCGCCAATAGAACCTTGTGGAACCTTTTCCAACATGGCGACCGCCAACTCACATTGTGGCGGCCGCCAACTTCAAATGGCCTGACGTATTTTAAAACGTGGTAGCATCTCATTGGTTGAAGACTCTATAAATACCGTACCTCTGGTACATTTTCAAGAACATAAAATAAGAGAGAGGTTTAGTGAGAGAAATTCTGCCGAGACGCCGAGTAATTTTGAACCCCGACGCCGAAACCCAACCGAAATACCATAAGCCGAGCCTCCGAAGTCCTACAACCCTAGCTTGGATCACTACCTGATGATTGGAGAATTGGAGCACATTCCCCCAATTGGAGGATTCCGTAACAATCCAGGTATTCCGGTTGGATTCCCGATCCTTCTAGCTCCATTTTCTCTCTTTTAGAGCGATCGGGTTAATTTTCATGTATTTATCTCAACTACATTCTTGCTTTACTTGTTAGTTGCTATGTTTATGTCTAAATTCAAGTTTTAGCTTACTTGTTTATTTATTTGCTTATTTATATTAAAATTTAACTAAAATAATTAAATAGTGCTAATATTTCTCGCGATTGCAATTTACAATGTTGTTAATCGTTATAATCTAAGCACTTACATAAAAATGGTTGTAATAATCAATATTACACTCATTTAATTTAAATACTCCATTTCCTTTCTTTTCTTTCTTTTATGTTAATTTAATATTCTAGCTTTTATTTTCTTTTTCTTTTCTTTTAGTTAAGTCTCTTTTCTTTTAATTGCATTCCATTTCATTTTCTTTTCTTTTCTTCAATATTAATGTTTCATTTAGTTTATTGTAATTTTCTTTTAATGTACCATTTATTTCTTTTTCATTTCTTTTTTTACAATATTAGGTTAATGTTCTTTCATTAGCATTGTTTTAATATTCAAACTTTTATTTTTTATTTTCCTTTTCTTTTAATAATAGTATAGTTTCTTATTTGCTTTAATCTCTTCATAAAATTTTGTTTAGCATTTCTTTAGTATTCATTTTTCTTACAAAACTTTATTTTCTTTTTTTTTTCTTTTTTTCCCATGATTACATTTTCTTTTCATAGCACCTACTTTATTTTTATATTTTATTTTGAGATCCAAAAATCACAAAAGACCTTCAAGCTATTTCCCCCTTTTAATAAGATTAAAACTCTTTTATTCATTTCATTTCTTTTCTTTTTCTTTTATTCTCTTTTAAAATATAAAATGTGAATAGTTAGATTTTCTTATTAATAGCATTTTCTAATC
>JAUMHN010397897.1:0-16349 GCA_032360265.1 Heliamphora ciliata
TTTTTAATCTCACATAAGCTTGATCCCAAGGATGTGACTAACTTCTCTCAAGTCCTTCATATCGAACTGCCTAGATAACCATACTTTAACCGTAGATAATGCCCCCACATTATTTTCGATAAGCAAGATATCATCTACATAAAGTACTAGGAAGATCACCACGCTTCTGTTACGCTTCTTGTACACATAGGACTCGTCCGGACTTTGATCAAAATCATAAGACTTTATAACTTGATCAAATTGGGTGTTCCAAGACCTCGATGCCTACTTAAATCCATAAATGGATCTGTTAAGCTTACGCAATATGTGTTCTTGGCCCCTTGCAATGAATCCATCTGGTTGTATCATATAGATACAGTCGTCAAGACTTCTATTAAGGAAAGCTGTCTTGACGTTCATTTGCCAGATTTCGTAATCAAAATGTGCAGTAATGAATAAGAGAATCTGAATAAAGTTAAGCATAGCTACTGACAAAAAAGTTTCCTCATAGCCGATCCCTTCTTTCTAAGTGAACCCTTTAGCAACTAGCCTAGCTTTCAAGGTTTCAATCTTTCCGTCTGCTCTTCTCTTCTTCTTATAGATCCACTTGCATCTAATGGGTTTTATCCCCTCGGGTCGTTCTACAAGTTTCCAAACCTAATTGGAATACATAGATTCCATCTTTGAATTCATAGGCCTTTGCCAAAATCAGCATCTTTCTCTTGTAGTGCTTCATTGTACTTATAGGACTCGATAACCTGTTCTATCGAGATCTTATCATACGACTCTCCCAAGAATATATACCGATCAGGTTGATAAATAACCCTCTCACTACGATGAGACACTACTTGTATCTGTGTACTAGCAGTAACAGGCTGTGCAGAATCTGAACTCTGTGTATCAGCACCCTGTTCTTGATTTACATCTGTCTCGATAATCCTCCCACTACGAAGAGGTAATAGAATATCAGTGACTTGTGGTTCCTCTTTCGTTCTTCTGATATTTTCTCTTAATTCATTCAGAACATTTCTACTATTGGGCTTGTGATTCATAATATAATCCTCTTCCAAGAATCAGACATTGGTGCTAACAATGACCTTTTGATCCTTAAGATTATAAAATAGACCACCATTCGTTCCCTTGGGATATCCCACAAAGAAACAGACTTCCATCCTCGATTCCAACTTACCCGCGTTTTCTTTTAGAGTGCTGGACACTCCCAAATCCGAATGTGTTTCAGACTAGGCTTACGCCCGGTCCACAATTCTGTGAGAGTAAAAGGTACTGACTTAGAAAGTACCAAGTTCAGAATGTAAACTACTGTCTCTAAAGCGAGTCCCCAAAACGAATATGGTAAAACTGAATAACTCATCATTGACCTTACCATCTCCATAAGAGTCTTATTCCTTCTTTTTACTACGCCATTCTGTTGTGGAGTGCCAGGTGCAGTCAACTAGGATGTAATCCCCTTTAATGACAAGTAGTCCTTAAACTCTCTAAAGAGGTATTTTCCACCACAGTCGGATCGTTGTGATTTGATACTTTTACCCAGACACTTCTCTGCTTTCGCCTTGAATTCTTTGAATTTCTCAAAGTATTCTGACTTACGGTGCATCAGGTAAATGTATCCATACTTTCAGTAGTCATCAATGAAACTGATAAAGTACTCAAAACCACCTCTAGCTCGAATTGTCATAGTACCACATACATCAGAATGAATCAGCTTCAACGATTCTTTAGCTCTGTTGCCTTTGGCCGAAAAGGGCCTTTTGGTCAACTTACCCTCTAAGTAAGATTCACAGGCTAGAAGTACATCCACTTCCAATGAACTCAAAGGTCCGACTGCTACCTGTCTGTTTATCTTTTTTAGATTAATATGACCCAAGCGTAAGTGCTAAAGAAACATTTGGTTCATTAAAGAATGAAACTTTCCCTTATATGGTAATATAGATGTATTATTCGTTTCAATCAGTTGCAGTGTAGGAGAGATTGAAGTAATAATATAAAGATCATCCACCAATGTATCAGAACAAATAACCCGTTTATTATTCTTAATAACCACAGAATTATTAAAATAAACCAAATATTCGTCTTTAGCCAATCCAGAAACGAAAACTAAGTTCCTTCTAATGGCAGGTACATAAAAACAACCTCTCAATATTAAAACTCGATCTCTACCAAAATTGACAATAACATCTTCTGTTGCAACTGTTGTTACCTTTGTATTATTACCCATATGCAGGTAAATCTTTCCATCACTAAGTTGTCGAATTTTTTGGAACCCCTACAATGAATTGCAGACATGATTAGTGGCTTACGCATTTACACACCAGGTATCGGTAGATAACACCGCTAAACATGTTTTCACAACCAGTGAACAGAAATTATCCTGCTTGTTCTGCCTTCTGAAAAATACTGGACATAGCATTTTTCATTGCCGGGTCTAGTTGCAGTGAAAACATCTACCTTTCGGCTTTTTCACACCAGTCCGTGGCCCATTAACTATCCTGAAAATCGTGCCTCCCTGTTTCTGAACCTTTTTCTTTTTCATGCCTTTCGGTTCCGAGGAAGAACCTTTTTTCTGAAACAGACACATTTTCTGGTATTAAAGGAATACCAATTATAGTTAAAGCTATATCCAAGTTACATTTTCAGTCAACAAAATTTGGTCCCGTAAGTTTGTTTTCTTTGAGTATTGAAGCGAATGGGTTGAAATCTATTTTAATCTTGAGAATTATATAATTAAAATAATGTTAATTATGATGAGAAAAATTTTGAATTCATTTTAACTTAGTTCCGTCAACCATTTTAAAATTAATTTGCCAGCAGTCTGGTAACTTGAGAATAACATGCTACAATGGGTGGACGTCTACTAATCTTTATAAGACCAGACATGCCAATTCATTTTAATTTTACTATCTAAGTAACTGACCATACCAAGTAAAATTAAATAGCTGATATAGTTTCGGTCTAGTATATAATAGCAGTAACTCAGATGGAGATGATAATATTATATACACCTAAGTGTTAACCATCATCTAATTCCAAATCAATCGTTTCGCAATGAACCATTCAAATGGAGAAGTGATCTACACTAACAATTGTTCAAAATTATCCCTAAAAGAGGTTCGTACTGGTGATACCACTATTAATTTGTTCGATGGGGAGAAGGTCTTACTACTAACACATAGGGTCTAATTGCATCACCTACAAATTGAAAATGGAGATCACGGGATTTATCTGTGAATAAATTTTCTCTCCCACTTAGATTTTTAAATCATTTTTTAGGGTTATAAAAATTCGTTTAATTGAAATAAATTTATTAATTTCGAAAAATACATGAACTGAAAGAATCAAATATCTTTTCATGTGCACGATGCCAAAGATTCTGTTTTATCAAACCATCTTTTCGTGTTTAAATTCATAATAAATAAAATTTAATAAATGCACAATTTTTCCTTTAACTTTTCAGCTAAGGTAGTGTTTAAAGGTATTCATTTATTTTATTTTTCATTTCACATTTTTTAAAAAATAAAAATTTATTTCGATTAAATGTTTTTCATTAATTAATTCAAAATTCGAAATTAATTTTCACGTTTTTTCAAGATATCTTTTCATATACACGATTCCAAACGTGATATTTTGTAAATAAAAATATCTAAAATTTTTCCATTTAATTAAAATTAATTAAAAAAATTTTAACTTTATTTTTAATTACAAAATATTTTAATTAAAACTGAATATTTGAATTAATTAAATTAATAGGATAAATAAAACTAATAAATATTATCTACGCAGTTAATTTAAAAAATAAATTAAATGTAAGACAAATATATCCCGATTTTATGATCAAATTAAAACTCTAAAGAGTTTCAGTCTCCTGTTTAAAAAGATAATCTTCAAAATTCTTTTTCTAAATCAGCTTTCTTATTTGGATAAACAATGCTGTTATGGAAAACAACTTTTTTGCAGAAAACGTGCTGCTTTTCAATTGCCGAAATAGCTTGTGCTACACCGAAACAATTTGATCCCAATTGTTTGAATTTTGCACAGAAACAGTGTTTTATTAGCCTTGGAAATAGTGTGCCACTACTGAAACTAATCCACATGGGACGCTGCTCACGCCTAGAATTGCGCTGAACATTGTTTGCTTTAATTAAAACTGCTGCTTGCGTAAGGCAGCGTTTGGCAAACCGGTGCTGTGAAAAAAACACTACTGTGTGCTTGGAAAAAGTTGATTGGGAATAGCCGACGTCAACCAAACAGCCCTTAAAAACCGAGCTACCTTCTGCGCCTTGTTTGGCGCTGCGGCAACATTCTGGAAAACACTGTGCGTTGCAATAGTTTTTGGAAATCACCGAAACCATTGTGATTGGCGCCTGTGTTTACCGGTTGTTTGGAATCATGCCGTAGTTTTTTTTTTTTAGAAGAAAAAAAGGGTAAATTACACTTACCTCTCCTGTGGTTTTTGTCAGATACAGTCAACCCCACTCTTTTGGACAAATTACACTGACACACCTTAACAATTAACGCCGTTAACAGAATTGATAAAAAGATAAATTTACCCCCACATTAATTCTGTGTTAGGGTTAGAAAAAAAAAGAAAAGAAAAGAAAATGAGATGAAGAAGAAGACGCAGAGCAGGCGCACCCTCTGCCCAACACCAACCTGCCAGCCGACGCCGCCATCCCAGCGCACCACTACCGCCGTCCACCACTGCGACCAGCCGTTGCTGCCCGCCCCCTCTCTCTCTCTCTCTCTCTCTCTCTCTCTCTCCCAGTGGTTTCTTCCCGCCCCTCCACCGCGCCACCACCGCAGCCTCACCAGGCCACTGCCACCGTCCCAAATGCATCGACGTTGAGGGGTTAGTGGGACAGAGAGAGAGAGAGAAAGCGGAGAGAGGGGAGAGAGAGAGAGCGGAGAGAGGAGAGAGAGCAGAGGGAGGGAGGGAGAGAGAGAGAGAGGAGGGCAGATAGCACCGCGCCGGCCACCGCCAGCACCGTTGTCGCCGCCGTTTATGCCATCCACCGTTGCTACCGTTGTTGTGTATATATATATATATAGAAGAAACCGTGAGAGAGGGGAGATCCTACGATGATGAACGACGGCAAAGCAGCAACGATAGGTGTGGACAACGGTGGCGGTGATCGACAACGAAGGTGGCGACGGCGTGGGTGTGTGCAGCGGTTGGGGGGGGGGGGGGGGGGGCGGCGCTGTTCTTCCTCTTTTTTCTTCTTTTATTTTGAGCTATTTCACTCACAATCAATTGTAAAATATAAATTATTTCTCGATCGACAGCGTTCACTACCCTTTTGATGACCTAACGCTGCTAGTGAATGGCTTCGATCGCCGGTAAATTATTCTAGCGAATTTAAACTACCCTTTTATTGTTTTATAAACTTCATAAAAAGAAAAAAAAACAAAGAAGAAACGGGCTTCTGTTTGAAGGGAAATATTGAAAAAAATTTAATAACACAAACGGTGACTAGCGGAACCCTAATAGTTTGGGGTTAATTGTAATAACATTTAAGACTGTAAGGGAGGTTAGTGTAATTTGTCTAAAAGAATGGGGTTGATTGTATTTGACCAAAATCTCAGGGGAGGTCAGTGTAATTTACCAAAAAAAAAACTGGTGTCGCTGTTAGATTGTTTGGAAAAAAACACTGCTTGAAAAATAGCTTTTGCACCAAAACAGCCTGGATGCTTGATGCTACTGCTTTTTGAAAAACAGTCTTGAATTCCAAACCGAAACAGTCTTCAAACTTTTTCTCGAACTTGTTCTTCATGCTTTTCCCTTTTTTTATAAAAAAAAAAAAAACTAAAAATCGAAGAACAACAAATTTTACATTGATTCTACGCCTCCGTAGAGTTCAAAATCAATCTATCACGATCAACTTGCGTGGTTAAAAAAATAATTAAATTAAATCATCATCCATGCATTCAATCAAACTTAAAAATAAAGTATGATCATAAAACTGGGATTAAAACGCCTACAAAACAAAGTTAGCAACAGTTCTATATCTACCCGACCCTGATAACCGTAAACAAAAAATAAAACGGCTCTGATACCAATTTGTTAGAAGCAATACTGCCAAGATCATTATTTTTGTAAACGATTTTCGGTAAAAAATTAACTAGTCGGGCAAACGCCGAAACGAGCTCTAAATAAAACTTTTGATGACGAACGATCAAAATAAAACTCGTACAACCAAAGTTAATTTAGAAAAATACATTTTGTCGACCTATTCTTCAACTACGATTTGATTTCGAGTTGAAACTCTTGTCAGATCTCCGACCGTATTCCCGTATGCGATCCTCGAACATAGTGTGGGTTAAGGACTATCGAGAACTCGTACTCGCAGAACGCATATATATTTAGTTTTGAGAGACAAAATATAATATATCAATGATATATGACTGGTTCAGCCTACCCACATATATAAGGTTACAGTAGGGACCTGTGGATTAATTATGAGTAAGATTTCCAGTAGAACACAGATACCTACCAGCGATTTCTGTAATTATGAAAAGATGCAGTGGTTTCTGTTATTTTTACAAAACACTAAATTACAGTTCATACCACTAAAGAACTATAATTGCACTCTAACCCATAATCTCAAGATTTTCTTGTATTGAGCTCATGTTATTAAATGCTTACCATTTCTTCCAACGCTATGATTTTCGATACCCGCCAATTAAATTTAATTACTGACAATTTAATTTAATCGGCATATTATTATTCTTTAAGCCCTTCCGTTTAACTTATTTGACTGCCATATAATCAAATTTTCGATACCCGCCAATTAAATTTAATTACTGATAATTTAATTTAATCGGCATATTAATATTCTTTAAGCTCTTCCGTTTAACTTATTTGACTTCCATATAATCAAATCTACATGTAGGGTTTAGCCTGGTCAAAACTTATAAGCATTCTTAAGAGAGTATCGTCAATCCCGATATATCGGGACTTGGATTCCGTTAATAATTAATATTTATTATATAAATAATACCGCTATTCAACTCACCAGGAATATAGACCCATATAAGATCGCACTCTCTAATGAATCAAAACAACGAATATTAAATAAACGCAAATTAATAATTATTTTAGGATTAAGAGGATAAGTATTATTCATAATAATTTTGGAATGTGAATTAATTTATATATTCAGTATAAAATTAATTACCCAAAATGTTCCGATCAATACACATAAAGTGTACTGGCACAGAGAGTCGGAACAATATATGATACTATTATCTGTTTCCCGTAACCAAAATAAGCCTATTAAAACTCTGTGCCACAGTCGTACCGATGGTATGTCTATTTCCATCAAAACTGTGAATATAAAACTTATATTTTGCATGAACTTAAAATCTAATCTTCTGTGTGTAAGCCGTACTCTACACATCAGATTAAATACTATACAAAATATCGAACATCCATACATATCAAATAAATGATACACATATATTGCTCATAAATATTCTCATAAAAAAGAAAAAATTAATTTTATTAAAATTAAATTAAATACTAAAAATATAATTTTCAATATACCAACCCTAACATTAGTTTCATTGATGACTACTAAGGTGTTGATACATTTACCTGATGCACCGTAAGTCTAAATATTTTGTGAAATTCAAAGAATTTAAGGCGGAGGCGGAAAAGCATCTGGATAAAAGCATTAAATCACTATGATCTAACCGTTGTGAGGAATACCTCTTTGGAGAGTTTAGGGACTACTTGTTATCGAAAGAGAGTATGTCCTAGTTAACTGCACTAGGCACTTCGCAGCAGAATGGTGTAGCAGAAAAAATAAATAGGACTCTTATAGAGATGGTAAGGTCCATGATGAGTTATTCAGGTTTACCCGATTCGTTTTGGGGACTCGCATTAGAGATAGCAGCTTACATTCTAAAGTTAGTACCTTCTAAGTCAGTACCTTCTACTCCCACAGAATTGTGGACCGGGTGTAAGCCTATTCTGAAACATATTTAGATTTGGGGGTGTCGAGCACATGTGCTGAAAAAGAACACTGATAAGTTACAATCGAGGACAGAAGTCTATTTTTTTATGAGATATCCCAAGGGAACGAAGGGTAGTCTATTTTATAATTCTAAGGATTAGAAGGTCATTGTTAGCACCAATGTCTGATTCTTGAAAGATGATTATATTATGGACCACAGGCCCAATAGTAAAAAAATTTTAGAAGAAATGAGAGAAAATACCAATAAAACGGAAGAGAAATCATAAGTTACTGAAATCCCATTGCCTCGTTGTAGTGAGAGGATTATTGGGACAGGTCCAAATCATGAACAATGTACTGATACACAGGGTTTAAATTCTGCACAATGTGTTACTGCCAGTACAAAAGCATAGGTAGTGGCTCGTCGTAGTCGAAGGGTTGTTTATCAACCTGATCGGTATATATTCTTGAGAGAGTCTTTTGATAGGATCCCAGCAGAACTTGATACAAACCCAGTAACAACAATGAACCACTTCAAGACAAACATGCAGATCTTTGACAAAAGGTTATGAATTCAAAGATAAAATCTATGTATTCCAATCAAGTCTAGAAACTTGTAGAACCACCCGAATAGATAAAATCCATTGGATACAAGTAGATCTACAAGAAGAAGAGAGGAGTAGACAGAAAGATTAAAACCTTCAAAGTTAGGTTTGTTGCAAAATGGTTCACTCAGAAAGAAGGGATCGATTATGAGAAAACCTTTCTACCAGTAACCATGCTTAAGTTTATCTTGATTCTCTTATTCATTTCTGCTCATTTTGATTACGAGATTTGGTAAATAGATGTCAAGACAGCTTTTCTTAACGAAAATCTTGATGAGTGTATTTATATGATACAACCAGACGGTTTCATAGCGAAGGGCTAGGAGCACATGTTGTGCAAGTTTAAGAGATCTATTTATGAACTTAAGCAAGCATTGAGGTCTTAGAATACTCGATTTGATCAAGTCATAAAGTCTTATAATTTTGATCAGAGTTTAGATGAGTCCTGTGTGTACAAGAAGCGTGACGAAAGTGTGGTGGTCTTCCTAGTACTTTATGAAGATGATATATTTCTCATCGAAAACGATGTGAGAGCATTATCTATGGTAAAAATATGGTTATCTGGACAATTTCATATGTAAAACTTGGGAGAAGCCAGTCACATCCTAGGGATTAAGCTTGCGCGAGATCAAAATCAAAAGATGTTGACCTTATCACAAGCAAAGTATATCGATGATATTCTTGCTTGTTTTGGCATGCAAGATTCCAAGAAAGAGTTTTTTTCTTTTAGGCATGGAATCACTCTATCTAAGGACCAGTGTCCTAAGACACCTGATAAGATAGAAAAGATAAAGGCGGTTCCTTATGCTTCGACAGTCGCAAAACCTAATATATGCTATGCTTTGCACTATACCTAACATCTACTTTGCCATTGACATAGTTAGCAGATATCAATCTAACCCCGGATAAGAGCATTGGATTGCGGTAAAAAATATAATCAAGTTTCTAAAAATGACTAAAGATTATATATTAGTTTACCAGACAGACAGTTTAGTACCTTTAGGGTACACAGATTCAACTTTTCAGTCAGACAAAGATTCTTGTAAGAAACTGCATTCATCTTCTCAATCTCATTACGTGTCTTAAGACACTAATCTTTGGATAGGGTAATTCCATGCCTAAAAGGGAGAAACTATTTCTTAGAATCCTGCATGTTAAAAAGAATAAGGATATCATCGATATACTTTGCTTGTGATAAACCCAACATCCTTTGTTTTCGATCTCGCAAAAGCTTGATCGCAAGGATATGACTGGCTTCTCCTAAGTCCTTCATATCGAACTGCCCAAATAACTATACTTTAATTGTAGATAATGCCCCCACATCATTTTCGATGAACAAGATATCTTTTACATAAAATTTTAGAAAAAACACCACGCTTCTGTCACGCTTCTTGTATCAAAACTATAAGACCTAATGGCTTGATCAAATAGAGTGTTCAAAGACCTTGATGCCAGCTTAAGTCCATAAATGGATATCTTAAGCTTACACAACATGTGTTCCTAACCCTTTGTAATAAATCTATCTTGTTGTATCATATAGATACACTCATCAAGATAAAGACTTTCATTAAGGAAAGCTGTTTAGACATCCATTTGTCAGATTTCGTAATCGAAATGAGCAGCAATGGATAAGAGAATCAGGATAGACTTAAGTATGGCTACCGGTAAAAGGGTTTCCTCATAATCGATCTCTTCTTTTTGAGTAAATCCTTTAGTAACAAGCCTAGCTTTGAAGGTTTCAACCTTCCCGTCTGTCCATTTATTTCTCTTGTAGATCCACTTGCATCCAATGAATTTTATCCCTTCGGGTGGTTCTACAAGTTTCAAGACCTGATTCGATTATATAGATAACATCTCTGAATTCATAGCCCTTTGCCAAATATCAGCATCTTTATCCTGAAGTGCTTCATTGTAGTTACAGAGCTCGACATCTAGTTCTGTCGGGATCTTATCAAAAGTCCCTCCCAAGAACATATATCGATCAGATTGATGAACAACCCTCCTACTTCGACAAGGCACTACCTGTATCTGTCTATTAGCAGTAACACACTGAGCAGAATCTCAACCATGTGCATCAACATCCTATTCTTGATTTGCACCTATCCTGATAATCCTCCTACTACGACGAGGTAATCGAATATCAGTGACTTGTGGTTCCTCTTCCGTTCTACTAGTATTTTCTCTCAGTTCTTCCAAAATAATTTTGCTATTGGGCCTGTGATCTATAATATAATTCTCTTCCAAGAATCGGGCATTGGTGCTAACAATGACCTTTTGATCCTTAGAATTATAAAACAGACCACCCTTCATTCCCTTGGGATACTCCACAAAGAAATAGATTTTTGTCCTCGGTTCTAACTTATCTGCATTCCCTTTCAGCACATATGTTGGACACCCTTAAATCCGAATGTGTTTCAGACTAGGCTTATGCCCGATTTACAATTCTGTGGAAGTAGAAGATACTGACTTAGAAGGTACCAAGTTCAGAATGTAAGCCATTGTCTCTATAGCGAGTCCCCAAAACAAATCGAGTAAATCTAAATAACTCATCATGGACCTTACCATCTCCATTGTATGAGGTAAAACTACCAAGATCATTGTTTTTGTAAACGATTTTTGGTAAAAAATTAATTGGACGGGCAAACGCCGAAACGGGTTCCAGATAAAACTTTTGATGTCGAACGATCAAAATAAAACTCGTACAACCAAAGTTAATTTAGAAGAATACCTTTTGTCGATTGATTCTTCAACTATAATTTGATTTCGAGTTGAAGCTCCTGTTAAATCTTCTACTGTATTCCCTTATGCGATCCTCGAACGTAGTGTGGGTTATGGACTATCGAGAACTCGTACCGGTAGAACCCAGATATATTTAGTCTTGAAAGACAAATTATGATATATCCATTAAAACTGGTTCAGCCTACCCGCATATATATAGAGTTATAGCAGGGACCTGAAAAGTAATTATGAGTAAGACTTCCAATGGAACACAGACACCTACAAGCGGTTTCTGTAATTATGGAAAGACGCAGCGATTTCTGTAATTTCTATAAAACAGTGAATTACAGTTCACAATACTAAAGAACGATAATTGCACTCTACCTATAATCTCAAAATCTTCTTGCATTGAGATCCTGTTATTAAATGCTTATCATTTCTCCCCACGTTAAGATTCTCGATTCCCGTCAATTAAATTTAATTACTGACAATTTAATTTAATCGGTATCTTTATATTTCTTAAGTCCTTTCGCTTAACTTATTTGACCGCCGAATAATTAAATGTATCTGCAGGGTTTGGTCTTGTCAAAACTTATAAGCTTCCTTAAGGGGGTATCGTCAATCCCGATCTTTCAGGACATGAATTTCGTCAATAATTAATATTTTTCATATAAATAATACCGCTATCCAACTCACCGAAAATATAGATCCATATAAAATCGTATCCTCTAATGAATCAAAACAACGAATATTAAATATACGCAAATCAATAATTATTTCAGTATTAAATGGATAAGCATTATTTATAATAACCTTAGGGTGTGAATTAATTTATATAGTCAGTATAAAATTAATTACTCCAAATATCCCGTTCAATACACACAAATTGTACTAACACAGAGAGTGGAACAATAGAAGACGCTATTATCTGCTCCCCATAACCAAGACATGTTTACTAAAATTCTGTGCCACAGTTGTACCGATGGTATATCTATTTTTATTTAATCTATGAACATAAAGCTTATATTCTGCAAGAACCTAAAATCTGATCTTCAGTGTGTAAGTCGTACTCTACACACTAGATTAAATACTATACAGAATATTGGACATCCATGCATAACAAAGAAATGATATGCATATATTACTCATAAAGATTTTCATAAAATGAAAAATTAATTTTATTAAAATAAAATTAAATACTAAAAATATCATTTTCAGTATACCAACCCTAACAATCTCTCATTATACTCAAAATCATACTGCTATACATCTTACTCCCATGCTCTCTACATGACTATCAAAAGTTTTAACCGGTAAGCTCTTTGTAAAAGATCTACAAGGTTGTCTCCTGATGCATACTCTATATCTGACTGAAAATCTGAGTCTGTGTACCCCAAAGGAACTAGACTATCTGCTAAGTAAACTAACATATAATCCTTAGTCTTTTTCAGGTACTTGATTAAATTTTTTACCGCAGTCCAGTACTCCTGTTCTAGATTAGACTGATATCTTCTAACCAAACCAATGGCAAAGCAGATGTCAGGTCTAGTGCAAAGCATAGCATACATGAGGCTTCCTACTGTCAAAGCATAAAGAACCGCCTTCAACTTTTCTATCTAACCAGGTGTCTTAGGACATGGATCCTTGGATAGAGTGATTCCATGCCCAAAAGGGAGAAACCCTTTCTTAGAATCCTGCATGCTAAAACGAGCAAGGATATCATCGATATATTTTTCTTGTAATAAGCCCAACATCCTTTGTTTTCAATCTCGTACAAGCTTGATCCCAAGGATGTGATTGGCTTCTCCCAAGTTCTTCATATCGAACTGCCCAGATAACTATATTTTAACCGTAGATAATGCTTCAACATCATTTTCGATGAGCAAGATATCGTCTACATAAAGTACTAGGAAGATCACCACGCTTCCGTCACGCTTCTTGTACACATAAGACTCATCCGAATTTTAATCAAAACTATCAGACTTTATATCTTGATCAAATCGAGTGTTCCAAGACCTCAATACCTGCTCAAGTCCATAAATAGATCTCTTAAGCTTACACAACATGTGCTCCTGGCCTTTTACAATGAATTTGTCAGATTGTATCATATAGATACACTCGTCAAGACTTCTATTAAGAAAGCTGCCTTGACGTCCATTTGTCATATTTCATAATCAAAATGTATGGCAATGGATAAGAGAATCCAGAGACTTAAGTATGGGTACTGGCGAAAAGGTTTTCTCATAGTCGATCCCTTCTTTCTTAGTGAACCCTTTAGCAACAAGCGTAACTTTGAAGGTTTCAACCTTCATGTCTACTTCTCTCTTTCTCTTGTAGATCCACTTGCATCCAATGAGTTTTATCCCTCCGAGTGGTTCTACAAGTTCCTAGACCTGATTGGAATACATATATTTTATCTCTGAATTCATAGCACTTTGCCAAAGATCTGCATCTTCTTCTTGTAGTGTTTCATTGTAGTTACAAGGCTCGATATCCAGTTCTGCTGGGATCTTGTCAAATGACTATCCCAAGAACATATACCGATCAAGTTGATAAATAACCCTCCCACTACGACGAGGCACTACCTGCATCTGTGTACTAGCAGTAACAGGTTGTGCAGAATCTGAACTCAGTGCATCAGCACCCTATTCTTGATTTGCACCTATCCCGATAATCCTCCTACTATGATGAGATAATAAAATATCAGTGACTTGTGATTCCTCTTCTATTCTTCCAGAACAATATTGCCTTTGGGCCTGTGATCCATAATATAATTTTCTTTCAAGAATTGGGCATTGGAGCTAACAATGACCTTCTGATCCTTAGGATTATAAAATAGACCACCCTTCCCTTGGGATACCCCACAAAGAAATAATTTTCATCCTCGGTTCCAACTTACCTGCATTCTCTTTCAGCACATATGCTGGACACCCCTAAATTCGAATTTGTTTCAGACTAGGTTTATGCCCGGTCCACAATTTTGTGGTAGTAAAAGGTACCAACGTAGAAGGAACCAAGTTCAGAATGTAAGCTGCTTTCTCTAAAGTGAGTCCCCAAAATGAATCAGGTAAATCTGAATAACTCATCAAGGACCTTACCATTTCCAAAAGAGTCCTATTCCTTCTTTCTGCTACACCATTTAGTTGTGGAGTGCCAGGTGCAGTTAACTAGGATGTAATCCCCTCTGATGACAAGTAGTCCTTAAACTCTCCAAAGAAGTATTCCCACCACGGTCGAATCGTAGTGATTTGATAATTTTACCTAGATGCTTCTCCTCCTCCACCTCCGCCTTGAATTCTTTGAATTTTTCAAAGCATTCAGACTTACGGTGCATCATGTAAATGTATCCATACCTTGAGTAGTCATCAATGAAACTAACAAAGTACTCAAAGCCACCTCTAGTCCGGATTGTCATAGGACCACACACATCAGAATGAACCAGCTCCAACGGTTCTTTAGCTCTATAGCCTTTGGCAGAAAAAGGCCTCCTAGTCATCTTACCCTCTAAGCAAGATTCACAGACTGGAAGCGCCTCCACTTTCAATGAACTCAAAAGTCCATCTGCAACCAGTCTGTTTATCCTTTTTAGATTAATAAGACCCAAGCGTAAGTGCTAAAAAAATATTTGGTTCATTGAAGAAGAAAATTTTCTCTTATATGGTAATATAGATGTATTATTCCTTTCAGTCAATTACAGTGTAGGAGATATTGGAGTAATAATATATAGATCATCTACCAATGTACCAGAACAGATAACCCGTTTATTATCCTTAATAACCACAGAGTTACTAAAATAAACTAAATATTCGTCTTTAACCAATCTAGAAATGGAAACTAAAATCTTTCTAATGGCAGGTACATAAAAATAATCTCTCAATATTAAAACTCGATCTCTACTAAAGTTGAGAGTGACATGTTCTACTACAACTGCTGTTACCTTTGTATTATTGCCCATATGAAGGTAAATCTCCCCATCACTAAGTTGTCGGATTTTTTGTAACCCCTGCAATGAATTGCAAACATGATTAGTGGCTCCCGTATCAATACACCAGGTACCGGTAGATAACACCGCTAAACATGTTTCCACAACCAGTGAACAGAAATTACCTGATTTGTTCTGCCTTCTGAGAAATATTGGACATAACTTTTTTCAGTGCCGGGTCTGGTTGCAGTGAAAACATCTCCCTTTTAGTTTTTTCACACCAGTCCGTGGCCCACTAACTACCATGAAAACTGTCTCCCTGTTTTTAAAACTTTTTCTTCTTCATGCCTTTCGGTCCAGAGAAAGAACCTTTTTCTAGAAACAAACACATTTCTTAGTATTGAAAGAATACCTTTTGTAGTTAAAGCTATATCCAAGTGGTTGGAGACAATATTGTCAAGATCATCGTTTTTGTAAATAATTTTTGATAAAAAATTAACTGGACAGGCAAACGCCGAAACGGGCTCCAGATAAAACTTTTGACGACGAACGATCAAAATAAAATCCATGCAATAAAAGTTAATTCAGAAGAATACCTTTTGTTGATCAATTTTTCAAATACGATTTGATTCCGAGTTGAAACTCTTGTCAGATCTTCTACTGTATTTCCGTATGCGATCCTCAAACGTAGTGTGTGCTACGGACTATCGAGAACACGTACCGGTGGAATCCAGATATATTTAAGTCTTGAAAGATAAAATATGATATATCAATTATATAAAACTGGTTCAGCCTACCGGCATATATATAGGACTACAGTAGGGACCTAGGGAGTAATTATGAGTAAGACTTCTAGTGAAACACAGATACCTACTAGCGGTTTCTGTAATTATGGAAAGACGCAGTGGTTTCTGCAATTTTCATTAAACACGAAATTACATGTCATACCACTAAAGAACTATAATTGCACTCAGACCTATAATCTCAAGATCTTCTTGCATTGAGCTCCTGTTATTAAATGCTTACTATTTCTCCCCACGTTAAGATTCTCGATACCCATCAATTAAATTTAATTATTGACAATTTAATTTAATCGGCATCTTGATATTCCTTAAACCCTTCTGCTTAACTTATTTGACCGTCGGATAATCAAAT
>JAUMHN010397908.1:0-39470 GCA_032360265.1 Heliamphora ciliata
GGAAATACTCAAGGGAGATCTTGAGGAGTGGATGTAGGCTAGGATAAAGCCGAACCACTATAAATCCCTGGTGTCTGATTCTATTTCTCTATCTCTCATCTTTTAATATTTGTATTGATTATATTCTTGCATACCTTTCTTTACTGCAATATTAAAATAATTCTGAAAAGGTTTTAAATTTCTTTTTTATAGAAAAAACCCAATTCACCCCCCATCTTGGGTTGCCTAGATCTAACAAAAATAAATTTATTAATTTTGAAAATCACACGATTTGAAAGAATCAAATATCTTTCCATGTACATGATTCCAAACATTTCGGTTTACCAAACCATCTTTTCGTATTTAAAAGATAACAAATAAAATTTAATAAATACACAGTTTTTTCTTCAACTTTTTAGCTAAGTTAGTGATTAAAGTATTTATTTATTTTATTTTTCGTTCTATAAAATAATAATTTATTTTGATTAAATATTTTTTCATTTAATTAATTCAAAATTCGGAATTAATTCTCACGTTTTTTCAATATATTTGATTTTATAAAAAATTATTTTAAACATGATATTTTGTAAACAATAAAATATCTAAAGTTTTTACATTTAAATAAAATTAATTAATTAAAAAAACTTAATTTTATTTTCCATTACAAAATATTTTAATTAAAATTAATTTTTTAAATTAATTAAATTAACAGGATAAGTAAAACCAATATGCAATCACCCACGTAGTTCATATATATAGAAACACGATATGCATATATTTCGATTTTATAATCCAAGTGAAACGCTAAAGTATTTCAGTCTCCTGTAAAGGATAAATTGTAATAATCTATGTTCATCTTTGATTCCTATATCCCGATTGTGTCAGAATTTTCTGATACTCTTTGATAGATCTGTATATATCATATCAGTATCAAATATATTAGATACATCGATCAAAACTGCCCCAAGAGAACCCAAAACCGCCGACCACCACCTTGTCGCCGTCGGCCACCACCTTCAGGTGGCTTTTGTCACCACATCCAAGCTCTGTTTTTGACATTTTTTATACCAAAAGAAAACTCTCAAAAAGTAGATTTTTTTGTCAAAAAATTTGCTTGAAAATAGCCCAAAAAACTGCCTAAAGCTGCTATCACCGCCCCACCAGCGCCGCTGCTTGTTTCTGCTGCCCTTTTGGGTTTTTTTCATTGGTTCTTTGGTGCCCGATTTTTCTAAAACAAATAACTCAAATATCTAGCCGCCGCCGCCACTAGAAAAATCACTACTGTTTGCACACTATTTAGCCAGTTTTTTTTCCACTTTTTGGACTAATTTTTTACTGATATTTTGCTGCATTGTTATGCCAAAAACTTGTTCAAAAACAGTCTTGAAAATATCAAAAAAAAACACACAAAAACGGCCCGAAATCGTCGCCAGTGGTGCCGCCGGCAAGGCTGTTTTCTGTTCTTCTTTTTTTGTGTTTTTCGGACAATTTTTAATACTATTTTAAACCTGGAATATGCAGAAAAACTGCTGAAAAATAAGTCAAATAACCATGAAAAAACCACCGCAATCTATGGCCCGAAACCCCTAAAACCACTGCCAGTGCCGCCTCTGTTCTTCGTGTTCTTAGATATATTCAACCTGTTCTTAAATAATCTAAAAGGTTATTTTAAAATAAAAAATTAGTTATTACATCGATCCTATATCCCGAAGACTCGCATTAAAAAAAATTAGTCAACCCCCGTTATTAAAAAAAATAATTATCATTCAAACCTATTCAATCAAACATGAAATAAATGACGATCATAAAATTGAGATAAAAAGATGTGGCTATGACAAAGGAATTCACGGCCTGATTTAGGGTTTGCAAAAAGGTCACGGCTGTGACATAAAAGTCACGACTTAGATGTTGTTTGGTTGTTTGCTTGGTTTTTGAGCCATATTCGTGATTCTGCTTGCTTGGGAGTATCTTTGAGGATGATTATCATACTTTCGTCATTAGAGCGCATTCGAGACGGATGCCTAAGATTTGATTTGATCAGATTGGGGTGTCTACACATAGTGAAAGTAGTCTTCTCTCAATCTTCGAGTGCCATTAGAATTTGGTTATATCCTGAGAAACTATTCATGAAAGATAATAGCACATTTCTACCAGTATTGTCCACAAGCATGTCTATATGGGGAAGGGATAAATCATCCTTGGGACTAGCCTTGTTGAGGTCTAAAAAATCAACACAAAACGAATTCTTCCATCCTTCTTCGGTATTGGCACTATGTCGGCTACGCACTTAAGATTCTCAGTGACTATGAGGAACCTTGTGTTGATCTGTTTGGTCACTTCTTCTTTGATATTAAGAACCCAATCCAACCTTATTCTTCTGAGCTTTTGTTTGATAGATTGGCATCCAGATAGAGAGGGATTTGATGCTGGACAATGTTAGGATTGATTCTAAGCTTGTTTTCGTAGGACCATGCAAAAACATCTTTAAATTCTTTTAATAAAGTGGTTAACTGCTCATGTTGCTCCGAAGATAATGTGAAACTGATCTAAACCATCTGTGAATCCTTTTCGTTATTTAGATTTATTGAACAACTTCGTCTATTATAACTTTAGCATGCATTTCCTCCCCCTTTTCAATTAAAGATTTTAACTCTTGGGGAATATCCACCTCAAATTCATCAAAATATTTGGAATCAACACAAAATATTTAAGGTAAAATGTTTTAGGGTCGTATACTAAAAATCATGATTTTGATTTTAGTATTTAATTTCTTTTAACGAAAAAATTAATTTTTCTATTTTATGAGAATCTTAATAAGTAATGCATGCATTTCATTATTTATTTAATATTGTGTTTGAGTGTCTTTTATTCTATATAGTATTTAACCTGGTGTGTAGTGTTCAGCGTACACATGGAAGACCAAATTAAAGGTTCTTATAGAATATAAATTTTTGTTTACAACTTAGATGGAATTGTACACACCATCGGTACGACTGTAGCACAATGTTTTAATAGATTTGTCTTGATTACAGGGAACGATAATTGTTTCGACAATTGTTCTGACTCATGGTGCTAGTACACTTAGAGTGTATTGAACATGACCAAGTTGGGATAATTAATTTTATACTGACTTTATTAATTAATTCACAACCCATAGTTGAGTGCTTATTCTCTTAATTCCAAAATAATTATTATTTGCGTATATTTAATATTCATTGTTTTGATTCATTAGAGGGTGTGATCTTGTATGGGTCAATAATCTTGGTGAATTGGATAGTGATATTAATTATATGGTGAATATTAATTATTGACAGAATTCACGTCTCGAATGATCAGGATTGATAATACCCTCTTAAGGAAGTTTATAACTTTTGACCGAACCAAACCCTATAGGTGGATTTTATAATTTGGTAGTCAAATAAGTTAAGCGAAAGGGCTTAAGAAATTTTTGAAGAAGTTGATTAAATATAATTGGTAGGTATTTGTAATCTTAATATGGGAAAAATAAATAAGTATTTAATAACAAGAGCTCGAACACTACGATTTTGAAAATAAGGCAGAGAGTGCAATTATAATTATTTAGTAGAATGAATTATAATTTATGCTTTTATGAAATTGCTTATGAGTTGAGATGGATTTTTATAATTACATTGGAAACCCATATCTTATTTACTCCACAGGTTCTTGCCGTAGCCTATTTTTATACTGTTATAAAACCTAACGTCATAATTCATATTATTTAGTCAGTGATTAGGTGACTAGGGTTTTCACGTTCTCTAAAAATCCTAAACCTAATCATGAAAGTTTTGAAGAACACGATAGATCAAAACCTATACTTTGTTCATGTTTAGCATTCGAGAATACAGCAGAAGGCTTTTGTCGAAAATTTGACTAGAAGTTAAAAACCGCGACGGATCGTTGACTGAAAATCATTGCAGCAACCGAAATCATCCAACCAAATTTCGAAAGGTATAATTCTAAAACTAACTTTAGGAGTATTACGGGTTTTATTTTGATTGTTCGATATCAAAAATTTTATTCTAGATTCAGTTTCGGCGTTTGTCCATCCAGTTATTTTTTAACTAAAATCATAGAATAAATCTTAAGAACTTGGCAATTTCCCCTAACAAAATTAAGTAAGGGAAATCTAGATTCATTTAATTGTTGTTAACAGGAGTTATAATCTCGAACTCAAATTCGAAATAGAAAGAAGAACTAGGCATGCCAACATGTGCATTTATGGCAGACTTGCCATCATAAGACCTTATTACAAACTTTTGATAGGGGACTCAGACTCTGACTCGATACCTACATGAAACATAAGACTAGAATTAAGGAACCAATTATCTCGAACTTTGTTAACATCCCCAATGAATCTCGTGTAATCTGCATGCGTATCGGCATCCCTCATCATCACAGCGTTGCCTTCGTTGCCTATATGCTTTCAGACTATCTCTTCATCAAAGAAAGAACCCAGATCACTTTGTTCCATGAAGTCTGTCCAGTCCTTTACTATTCTTTGGGTGAATCCCACTCGCCATGTCTCATTCTCTTCTTCACTGTCAAACAATTGGTGGCTAAAAAGGATTTTTAAACCTGACAGCTTTTAGTTAGTTTCTTCTTTGATCCAGAGCTCCGGGAATTTACAATAGGGGAAATCTTCTCCTTCCTTGATGAAATGCCCATTCAAGGTCGGTCCATACTTTCCAATCTCTCTTTTAGCCATTTTCTTCTTTGTTCCTTATACTCCCATCTCTTTTGGTTCTGGTTTGTACCTGAGCCCAAATGCCTGACGATTGTGGTTCATGATATTAGAATTATATACTAAAAATCATAGTTATTTGTTTTAGTATTAAATTTTATTTTTTAATAAAATTAATTTTTTCATTTTATGAGAATCTTCATGAGAAATGTATGCATTTCATCATTTATTTGATGTCGTGCATAAATGTATTTTATTCTACATAGTATTTAATCTAGTGTGTAGAGTTCGGCTTCACACAAAAACCAGATTAAAAGTTGTTGTGAAATAAAAGTTTTTGGTTCATAGTTTAGATGAAATTGGACAAACCATCGGTACGTTTATAGTACAGAGTTTTAGTAGACTTGTTTTGGTTACGGGGAACAGATAATAGCGTTGTTTATTATTCTGACTGGCTATAGTAGTACACTTTGTGTGTATTGAATAGGACCAAGTTGGGATAATGAATTTTATACTGATCTTATAAATTAATTTGCATCCCATAGTTATTATGAGTGTTTATACTTTTAATCCCGAAATAATTATTATTTGTGTATATTTAATATTCGTTATTTTGATTCATTAAAGGGTGCGATCTTTTATAGGACTATAATCCTGGTAAGTTAGATAACAATATTGATTATATAGTGAATATTAATTATTGACGGAATCTACGTTTCGAAAGATCGGAATTGACCATACCCCCTTAAGGAAATTTATAAGTTTTGATTGAGCTAAACCCTATAGTTGGATTTTATAATTCAACAATCAAATAAATTAAGCGGAATGTCTTAAAATTTTTTTTTTAAGAAAACGATTAAATATAATTGTCAGTAGTTTAATTTAATCGGCGGGTATCCAGAATCTTAACGTCGGGAGAATAAATAGGTTTAGAATAATAGGAGCTCGAATATTCGGTTTTGAGAATATAACTGGGAGAGAAATTATAATTATTTAGTAGAATAAATTAAAATTAATATTTTTATGAAATTGCTTGTGGGTTGAGGTGGGTTTTCATAATTATATTGGGTGCCCAAGTCATATTTACTCCACAAATTTTTGCTGTAACCTATTTATATGTTGTTATAAAACCTGATGCGATAAATCATATTATTTAGTCAGCGATTAGGCGGCTAGGGTTTTTATGTTCTCTAAAAATCCTAAGCCTAATTAAGAAGTTTTGAAGAACACGATAGATCAAAACCCATACTTTGTTCATATTTAGCATTCAAGAATATAGCAGAAGGCTTATGTCGGAGATTTGACTAGAAGTCAAAAATCGCGGCGGATCATTGACTAAAAATTATTGCAGCAACTGAAATCATCCAGCCAAATTTGAAAGGTATAATTTTAAAACTAATTTTGGGAGTACTACCGGGTTTTGTTTTGATTGTTCGATATTAAAAATTTTAATCTGGCAATAGTTTCGACGTTTGCCTTTTCAGTTATTTTTTACTAAAATCCTAGACATAAGATTAAGATTTTGGCAGTTTGTCCCAACAATTGGTATCAGAGCCGTCTTTGATTATGTATGATTTTATCATAGGTTCTGATAGATTTAGATTGTGCTAACTCGATTTTACAGACAATTTAATTTCTACTTTTAATGGTCATTATTTATTTTACATGTTTGATTATGTCGTTTGAATGATGATTATTAAATTATCTTTTTAATCATGAGAGTTGATCGTGGTAGATTGATTATGAACTTTTCGAAAATATAGGATTAATATAAAAATAATTAATTTTCAATTCTAAGTTTTTTTTTAAGTTTCTTTGTTAAAAAAAATGGAAGAAGTAATTCTCTAAGTTGAAAGCCACGGCAATCAAGGATCATATGGGTGTTATTTTTTGATATCATAGAATGCATGATTAAAATATCATAGCCAAATCATATTGGAATGTTAGTTGAATCCACGTGTTCATCATGGATTTTACATGGAAGCTAACATAGTGTCTCAAACGTGGCCTTGGGATGTATTTCTATGGACTTGGATCCCACATGGATCATGAGTACTTGAAATTCACTTGAATTATTCATGTTTAGAAGCATCATTAGTTGATGAATTACAAGATACTTAATGGTCCAAGATCAAGCTGGGAATCTAATATCCTAATTGCAAATTGATAGCCACGTGTGGATTTTCATGATAATGAGTTATTCCTTGTTAGTCCATGATAATACCAATCGGTGCCATAATAATGAGTTATTCTTCCAAACAGTGGCCTATAATTTAGCATTATTAGAATGCATGTGATGGGATTTGCATAGTAATTCATGACGCACTGTAATTATGAAGCAACAAGGATGGAATTGTCCAATGACATTGAAGCATGCGACAAAGCATATAGCCGCAGCTAGCGGCGCATGGAATTGGCGTGCAACACAGGCGCGGTGCGCGCAAGGGGTGTGCAGTGCGTGTAGCGATGTGACACGATGCTCACGTGGTGGAGCAGCGGTGGTGCGTTGCAGACGGCAGCCGCAGTATTTTTATGGGACTGTAATTTGCAATAGGTGAGTTGTATAAGGTTTCTGATTGACAATAAAGTTCTAATAGAATTAAAAAATTAAAATTTTAATTATAACATAATTACAGGTTTTCTAAATGAACAGAAACTCTTTAAGTAAAGAGTTTAAAATAGACCATAAAAGCCAAGATTTAATACATTTATTTATTTAAATACGTGAATACTTTTATTTCGATTTATTTATTTTTGTTTTGTTTTAATTAATTATGTTAATTCAAAATTAGTTTTTTTAACAGAAAAATAAAATTAATTTTTTAAATTAAAATTATTTTTTTAAAAGAAAATTTTATACATTTTATTTTGTTACGTTAAAACATGTTTGAAATGATTTTTAAAATCAGATATCTTAAAAAAATATGACGGTTGATTTTGAATTTTTTGAATAAATTAAAAAGGGTTTAATTTTAATAAATTATTTTTCCTGAAATATGTGTAATGAAAAATAAAATAAAATTCTTAATTTTTATTTAAAATTAATTTTTTAAATAAATAAGAATTTTGAGAATTTTATTTGTTGCATATAAAAACACATAAGGATGGTTTAAAAACCAAATCTTTTGCAACGTGTGGTTTTCAAAAACTAAAAATTTATTTTAATTAAACATATTTTTAATCCTCAAATTTTTTTAAAAACTAAGTGGGTGAAAAAATTTATTCACAGATAAATTCCGTGATCTTCATCACTAGTTCATAGGTGATATAATTAATTTTGTGTGTTGGTATTAGGTCTTTCAATCCCATCAGACAGAATTAATTACAGGATCACCAGTACGAACCTCCTTTATGGATAATTCTGGATAATTGTTAGTGTGAATCACTTCTCTATCTGAAAGATTCATTGCGAAGCGATTGATTCGGGATTAAGTGATGGTTTACACTTAACTGTAAATAATAGTATCTTCTCCATCTGAGTCACTACTATTATTTATTGGACCGAAACTACGCCAGCTATTTAATTTTACTTGGTAAGGTCTATTACCTAAATAATAAAATTAATAAGAATTAGCCTACCTAGACAAATGATGAGTAGTAGACATTCTTCCCATCAAGGCATGCTAAAATAATTGAGGGAACCGATTTTAAAATAAAATTCAAAATTTTTACTCATCATAATTAATAGTTTTTAATTATGTAATTCTCAATATTAAAATAGCTTTCAATCAACTAGTGGCTATACTCAAAGAAAGCAAACATACAGGTCCTAATTATGTTGAATGAAAAAGGAATCTAGATATAGTTTTAACTACTGAGGGTATTATTAGAAAGTCAAGAAATGCATTTGTTTTTTAAAAGGGTTCTTCCTCAAAGCCGAAAGGCAAGAAGAAGAAAACTGTTCAAAAACAGGGTGACACGGTTTCCAAGATAGTCAGTGGACCACAGACTGGTGTAAAAAAGTCGAAAGGCGTCAAGTTCACTGTAACCAGACATGACACGGGAAAAATCAATGCCCAATTTTTCTAGGCAAGTAAAACAATAAAGGTAATTTTTGTTCACTAGTTGTGAAAAAGTTTTTAGCGGTGTTATTTATTGGTACCTGGTATGTAGATACATGAGCCACTAATTATGTATGCAATTCATTGCAGGGGTTCCAGAAAATTCGATAACTTAGTGACGGAGTGATTTATGTGCACATGGACAATAATACAAGAGTTGCAGTAGTTGTAATAGGAGATATCACTCTCAATTTTAGTAGAGATCGAGTTTTAATATTGAGATATTGTCATTATCTACCTTCCATTAGAAGGAATTTCACTTCTGTTTCTAGATTTGTAAGGACCTGATACTTATTTATTTTATTCCTTCATATTTTCAGTAAGAGAGGAGACCAGATTAAATTTGGGCGTAGGTGCTATAAAGTTTCTTCTTGATTAACGATAAAATTAATATATGTGATCGTGAGATTGAGATACATGGTGATGAATGATATTGAGATAGCTATGTTAATGGATAATTCGGAATAATAAAAGGTAAGCAAAATTAAAAGTTTGAGATGAGTTTTAGGGAAATTATGAGACTCGGATCCGTCTCTTTTTTGAGATATTTATATATGTTTGACGTGTTTCTTTCAGTATATGTATCTCTTCGTGTATGGCATATGTTTCAAAGTTGTAGAACAGTATATGTAGATGTGTTTTATGTTTTCCCGGGTTCGGTTGAGACCTATTTGGATGAGCCTTGGGTTGAAAAACCTATTTGGTGTTGAAAAATGGTCTACCCAGCAGTTCAGTCGACTGGACTGGTGTCTCCTGTTGACTGGATCGTCTGGTGGTGGCTTCAGTCGACTCGATTGAGCCACCCAGTCGACTGAGGCGTGGCAGTGTAAGAGTTCTAGAGATCTATAACACCTTCAGTCGACTGGATGCCCATTCGATCAACTAGACTGGAGGTTCAGTCGACTGGACAGTACCTTTTTGCTGAGCCTATATATATCCCAGCCCCTGTTCTTGTTCTGGACAGCTTCTTGTCTGACTTTTCTCTACATTTTTGGGTTGCCTGAGCCTAGTTTTCGACAATCAGCTTGTGGATCCTTACTATTCACGCAGCTAGCTTCGTATACAGCTAGATAGATTCTTGTTCCGACGAGGTTCAATTTTTTAGGCTTCGAGTTTGGACTCATCGAGGTAGGATTCTAGACCTTACTATTGTAAAATGATATTATATGTAATTATATGTGTTTTCACCAGGTAAAAAATACTTTAAATGTGGTTTTCATGTTTAAACCTTTGTTTTTGGGTAAAAAGTAAATTTTACGCCTTTCTTGATTTCATACATGATTCAGATGTGTTGATATCTGTGATTTTCAAAAGGAGGTTTAAAAACGAGATATTTTGTAAAAATTGTAAAAACGTGTTTTTAGAAGGTTTAGAGCTAACCATCGGGGTTGAGTCTCAAGTTTTAAATGTTTTGCTGGAAATGGTTGTTGATCTCCATATTGATGGATTGGATCTCTTTTTATACATGTGTTGTATAGCTGCTTGTGAATTTTTAAATATTTTCCATTGATGTATCGTAACAGTAGGTATGTTGAGTTGGGCTCCTATTACTCCTTGGTGGAAGTCAAAAAACGTGCACAGAGTAGGTTTGCTATGGTCCCTCGGGTTAATCTCCGTAAACATGGTATTGGATGCTTCTTCCATCGATCGCAGAAATCTAGAAAAGGGAGTCGGTTGCCTCCGTGAATGGCGTCGTTATCGTGACTCCATATAGAACTTGTCATTACCTAGCAGGCCTTAAGTGGTTCAGGATTAGGGTAATGGACAAGAGTCTATAGTTGTTGCCCTTGTCCATGTGAGTAGCAGAGTTGATGAAAGGAATTCATTTATCTTGTTTTCCTCGGTTATGTGTTCCGAGTGGAAAATACTGTTTTATTACTATTTTTTCCTTAACTGTGGCATGATATCTATGTGAATGATATGCATAGTTTTAAGGATGAAAAACTTGTGGTTTTGATATGAAAACTGTTTTGGCTCTTGTGATTGAGTCTTTATGCTTATGATTGTATAACCTACTTTACAGCTTTATAGTCTGTTTCTATTAGGCTTCGGCTCACGGTGTGGGATTTTGTTGTAAAATCATTTTCAAGTGAACATGAGGAGTTGACCTAGACGCGCGTGGTGGCAGAAGACTTACTGTAGTTTTTTCTGTTTTTGAGACATATAGTTTTACATGTGATGCCTGTTTCTAAAGACGAGTTTTGTACGCCTTGAGACGATATACTTATTCATATATGGAACTACATATTTATTGTTTATGAGAGATGGACCTTGGGAACTCTTTTCCCCAAATGTTGTCTATTTTTTAGTTGATGAAAATCTTATTTTCATAAACGGCATTTTAGTAGGCTTTCACATGACCCTAGTGTTTGGGGCGTGACAACTTGGTATCAAAGCTCTAGGTTCGAATACATATGAGCCATGGGAAAGAGGGTACATCACCTTGTGAGGATGTGCGTGTGCTTGATTGCATGTGTTTTAACATTTTGTTAACATAAGCATGACAGCCTATTCAGCATGATGGCTAGATGTGTATACGTGGGTATGGAGGTTGGTCCTTAGGATTGATTAGTCTTACCTTCGGGCGTTTGGATTAACAAACTTGGGAGCCGAGTTAGAGACACATTTCATGGACGTGATTTCTAGTAAGGAATCTAAGTAGGTTATCCAAAGTGACGAGTCATTCTTGTTGGTTCTCCTCGATATGTGAGATGTGTTGACATGATCTTAAGTGGTAATGTATTAGCATGCTTATGTGAGTTATGTCTTGTTCGTTAGCAATAACATGTTGTACGGATGCTTATCCTGTTATGTTGCTTTCGTATAGAGTTATGTCCACGCGGGAAGAACGAGGCCGTGGTTGAGGCCGTGGCCATGGTTCTGGCCGAAGGGATGTTCCAGTCCTAGATATTGGGGATGCTAATGCACCCCAAGGACCTATTAACGGAGGAGATTTGTTGCGTGAGATGGTAGGCTCCATCTGGCAACTAGCTGAGGGTTTTAGGGGAAGAGAGAGTGTACCTGAACCAAGGGCGACGATCGCAATGCGCGAGTTTCGCCGTCTAGACCCTCCTACCTGTTCTAGGGATCCCAACCCCACGATAGCCACTGAATGGCTGGAGCTGGTCACCAGGGTCTTGGACACGCTTCAGATAGAGAAGGATGATTTGAGAGTTACTTTTGCTGCCTTCCAGATAAGGGGGAGTGGTCACATGTGGTGGAAGTTTTCCAAGACTACATTTGGAGGCACTTGGGAGGCATTCACAAAGGTATTTCTGGAGAAATACTTTCCAGCGACATTGAGGGATTGCTATAGAGAGGACTTCCTTTTCCTGACTCAGTAGACAATGATAATAGTCGAGTACAAGGCTGAATTCCCTAGCTTATCTCGGTTCGCACAAGAGATTGTGCCAACTGACGAATTCAAGGTAAAGGGGTTCAAGAGGGGTTTGAGGCCCGCTATCTGAGATAGAGTGGCAGCATTCAGGATGTAGGTTTTTATAAAGTTAGTGGAGATCGCCATGAAGGTGGAAGATACTCTGAATGAGACACGCAGAGTCCGGGATAGTAGGAATCAGCAGGACGGGGGATGTGCATAGTCCCAAGGATGCAATGATAAGCATAAATGGACATCGGGTCTGAGTTCTTACCCAGTGGGGTCGTATCAGCCATAGTCTTCTGCATCTTCGCCTCCCGTAGTCTCAACGGGAAGGTCAGAGCTGAGAGAGGTTGTTTATTATAGATGCAGACAGCCAGGGCACCGCGCGACAGAATGTTAGAGTCCAGCGCTTGTTCAGGCACCGTCACAATCACAAGCGTAAGGGGGGGAGCCAGTGGTATGTTTTGAGTGCGGCCAGTCTGGGCACATGCGTAGGAACTGCCCCAGATGAGGGAGTATGCAGAGTACAGCTAGAGCACCTGTTACTCCATCTGCCCAGGGACGTCAGCCATCTAGATTTGCAGAAGGGGGCACCTCGGTACAATCGGGCAGACAGTCTACAGTTTAGGGCCATAGTGGACAGGCCAAGGCATATGTTCTGGCAAATCCCAGTTCATCCAGAGCACCGATTGTGCCCAATACTGCTGCTACCACCTCCATAATCAGAGGTACTCTTCTAGTCTATAGATCATGGGCCAGTGTTCTTATCGACACGGGAGCATCGTATTCATTTATATCTTCTGATTTTGCATCTGCTTTGGGTTGAAAACGTACTTGTTGGGTAGGGCTTTGAGTGTGGAGACCCTAGTTAGTGGGAATGTGATATTGAGTCGTATTTGTAGATCCTGCATGTTGGAGGTCGCCGATCAATGTTTAGAGTTTGACTTTATCATTCTAGACATGACCACGTTTGATGTCATTCTAGGGATGGATTGGATGACCACTAATCATGCTTTTATCGATTGCGATCAACAGAGAGTAACGAATTGTACACCGGCGGGAGATTATTTCTATTTTGTGGGTGACCAGGATGAGGATTTGATGTCTATGCCCGGTGCTGTGCAGAACCAAGGTAGCCTGGGTTTCCTCTTTTCAGCTCTCATGTTGGATGAGGAGGTTAGGGTTCGAGAAGAGTTACCTCCGGTGATTTATGACTATTCAGATGTCTTTCCTGATGATCTGTTCAAGTTGCCGCCGAGCCGTGAGGTAGAGTTCTCTATTTTTTTCATTCTAGAAGCTACTCTCATATCTATGCCGTCTTATCACTTTGCACTAGCTGAGTTGTGTGAACTCAAGATACAGCTTCAGGAGTTATTAGATAAGGGGTTTGTACACCTTAGTACTTCACCGTGGGGAGCTCCTGCTCTATTTGCTAAGAAGAAGGATGGATCCTTACGATTGTGTATCGACTATCGGAAGCTAAATCAGGTAACAATGAAGAATAAGTACCCTATGCCGAGGATAGGTGATTTGTTTGATCAGTTGAAGGGGTTGAGTTGCTTTTTGAAGATTAACTTGAGATCAGGATACCACCAGTTGAGGATTAGGGATGAGGACATAGCGAAGACCACCTTTCGGGCTCGTTATGGTCACTACGAGTTTTTGGTTATGTCGTTTGGTCTAACAAAAGCTCCTGCCACGTTCATGAGTTTGATGAACAGGATCTTCCATCCTTATCTGGACAGTTTTGTGGTGGTGTTTTTAGGTGATATTCTTATCTACTCACTCACTAGGGAGGCGCACGAGGATCAACTGTGTATCGTGCTACAGACTCTGAGAGAGCATCACTTGTATGCAAAGTTCGAGAAGTGCGAGTTTTGGATGTCTGAGGTGAGGTTTCTGGGACACGTAGTGTCGATCGATGGAGTAGGAGTGGATTCATCGAAGACTGATGCAGTGATGGGTTGGGAGCGACCAAAGAATGTCTTTAAGATTCGTAGTTTTCTAGGTTTAGCAGGCTACTATCAATGGTTCGTGAAGGACTTTGCGAGACTTGTCGCACCAATGACGCGTCTGACGTGGAAGGGGGTTGTATTTGTTTGGAGTGAGTCTTGCGAGTCAGCATTCCAGGAGCTGAAGACGAGGTTGACTAGTGCGCCAGTGTTGATTATTCCAGAGCAAGGCTTGGGGTATGCAGTGTATTATGACGCATCACATGACGGTCTCGGCTGTGTTCTGATGTAGGAAGGTAAGGTTATAGCCTATGGTTCTCGGTAGTTGAAGACGCATGAGAAGAATTACCTGACACACGATCTGGAGTTGGCGACCATGGTCTTTGCCTTGAAAACATGGCATCACTATCTTTATGGTGAGCACTTCGAGGTTTTCTCCGATCACAAGAGTTTAAAATACTTATTTTCGCAGAAGGACCTGAACTTACACCAACGACGATGGATGGAGTTGTTGGAAGATTATGACTTTGACTTGCAGTATCATCTAGGAAAGGCCAATGTTGTGGCTGACGCTGTCAGTAGGAGATCTTACGGGTCGTTAGCTTTAGTGGCTATACGTGAGTGGGATATGCTTGGAGAGATTGGGGAGTTTGATCTGTGTCTTAGGGAGACAGCAACGGGTGCCACTTTGTTCTCTATAGTTTCACGACAAGCATTGATTGCACGTGTGATAGAGGTCCAGCAGATGGATCAGGAAGCTCAGATGATACGAGATCAAGTTGCTAGCAAATAGGGCACAGCGGGTTGGGTTGTGAATTCAAATCAGGGTTTGAGATTGGCTGGGAGCTTGTTTATACCAGAGTCATGCCGCACTGATGTATTACATTAGTGTCATCATTCTTGCCTTGCAGTGCATCATGGAGGCACGAAAATGTATCACGATCTACATCGTCAATTCTGTTGGATAGGGGATGAAGAGGGATGTGATCCAGTTCGTCTCTCGGTGCCTTACCTGCTAGAAGGTAAAGGCAGAACACTAGAGACCGGCATGATTGTTACAGCTATTGTCGATATCAGAGTGGAAGTGGGAGAATGTCACGATGGACTTTGTGTCAAGACTTCCTTGATCACCTAGGGGACACGATGCCGTATGGGTTGTGGTTGATTGGTTGACAAGGTCTGCATACTTTCTCCCCATTCGTGTGAAGGATTTGGTGGATAGAATGAGTCGATTGTATGTCAGAGAGGTAGTCCTATTGCACGGTGTGCCGCTGTCCATTATTTTTTATCGAGACCCGTGTTTCACGTCACGCTTCTGGAAAAGTCTTTAGGAGGCTTTGGGGACGAGCTTGATGTTTAGTACTGCTTTTCACCCCTAGACGGATGGCTAGTCTGAGAGGACCATACAGATTCTAGAGGATATGTTGAGGGCATGTGTGCTTGATTTCAGGGGTTCTTGGGACGATCATCTATCGTTGGCAGAGTTTGCATACAACAACAGCTATCAGTCCAATATTGGGATGGCGTTGTATGAGACTTTATATGGTAGACCGTGTAGGTCACCAGTGTGTTGGACAGATGTGGGAGAGACCACAGTCTTGGGACCCGACTTAGTGCGGGAGACGACAGAGAAGGTTACCGTGATTCGCCAATGCCTTATGAAAGCACAGAGCCGCCAGAAGAGTTATGCAGATAGAGGAGAAGACCTTTGGAGTTTGCAGTTGGGGATCGCGTGTTCCTGAAAGTCTCGCCATGTAGAGGTTTGATGAGGTTTAGTCGTAGCGGGAAGCTATCACTGCGTTTCATCGGACCATTTGAGATTCTTGACAGGGTTGGAGAGGTTGCATATCGTTTAGATTCGTCACCTCAGTTAGGGTTTGTGCATAACGTATTTAACGTTTCTATGCTTCGGAGGTATAAGCTTGACCCTTCACATGTGTTAGATTGGGCCGAGCTGCGGATTGATGAGGATGGTACTTATGAGGAGCGTCCAGTGCAGATTCTTGATACGAATGAGAAAGTGTTGAGAGGCAGAACAATTGCTTATGTGAAGGCCTATTGCATCATCACGGGGTTGAAGAAACGACGAGGGAGCTTGAGTCCAAGGTGCGTGATAGATACCAGGAGCTGTTTACCTCGTGACCTTGTAGTGAATTTCGGGGGCAAAATTCCTTAAGGGGGAGAGCTGTGTGACCCGGACCCATCTCTTTTTTGAGATATTTATATATATTTTACATGTTTCTTTCAGTATATGTATCTCTTCATGTATGGTTTATGTTTCAAAGTTGTAGAACAACATGTGTAGATGTGTTTTATGCTTTCTCAGGTTTGGTTGAGCTTTGGGTTGAAAAGCCTATTTGGCATTGAAAAACGGTTCGCCCAGCAGTTCAGTCGAATGGATTGGTGTCTCCAGTCGACTGGATCGTCTGGCGGTGGGTTCAGTCAACTGGATCGTTTGCCGGTGGGTTCCGTCGACTGGATTGAGCCACCTAGTCGACTGAGGCGTGGCGGCGGAAGAGTTCTAGAGATCCAGAACACTTTCAGTCGACTAATTTTGTAACGATCCGGTATAGACCCTAGTTGTAACAACCCGATTGATAAAAACCCATGTAAAGTCCTAGCCCAAATCCTAAGTATTAGTGACGGAGAGTCCACAAGGCTATAGGATACGCACGAGGTTCAAAACCCTAACTCGAATCGAGAACTCTAAGTCCGGCCCGAAAACCCTAAAAAGGTCCAAAACTCAGGAAACAAAACCTTACTACCCGGAGAGTCTCCTAACATTCTAAATAAAGTAAATATCGTGAAATAATGAGTTAAAAATAAAAAAATCCTCATAAATAGGGTAAAATGACCGTTTTGCCCCTAATGTAGCAAAAAGTCTTAAAAACTCAAATTTTGACACATGGATACGCTAAATCAAGGATTTAAGTACAATTAAGTAGCAAAGGACAAAATAACATCAAAAATGCCAAAAATACCCTTTAGTGGCCTACCACCTTGGGAAGTGTGCCAAAAAGTGACTTTTTGCTTTCTTTTTAGCTTAAAATGATGAGAAATGTATTAAATTAAGTATTATGATGATACAATATTTTTTAAACAAGTAATATACATAATAATGTAGTGTTATGGGTCAAAAAAAGCAAACAAATTATTATTGAAGTTTATACACAACAAAATAAGTCAAAAAGTTATATATTGCCAAAATAGCTTAATTGACTTAAAAGACTACATCTATTTAATCAATTACTATAAAAACTATTATAATACATGAAAATACTATATTTATCATAAACATACTAATATAATAGGTCTCAGTCAAAGAAGACACCAAAAAAATACATCAAATTAACTTTTAATTCATTTTTTACACAAAAGGGCACGCAAACTAATGCAAAATATCTTGATTGATGTGTGGTTAGGTTTTTGTCCACCAAACATCCCCTAGATGCATTTATCTTCCCCATATCTGATTTTTATGCCTCAAAAGTTGCACCCTTTCAATTCACCTCATATCTCATTTAATTAAAAGAAGAAAAATCAGATATGGGGAAGATAAATGCATCGTAGATACATTTATCGTAGATACTGTTGGGACCCAACAGATACTGTTGGGTCCTTCTTTTTCTCCTTGGTGTATCGTAGATACTGTTGGGTACCATGGTTCGTCGCTAGAAAAAGAAGGAGAAAGGAGGAGAAGAAAAAGGAACCAAGCAAAAGTGTTTTGTGTATAAGTTTGAGGGAGAAAAAGAAGGAGAAAGGAGGAGAAGAAAAAGGAACCAAGCAAAGGTGTTTTGTTTTAAAGCTAAGTTCTTCCATACCACAATCCCTTGAACCCTCAAATAAGTAAGTAAAACCTCTAAACCTTGTGTCTAATATCCATCAAAATGTCCACCAACACATCCCTTTAAACACTCTAAAAATCAAGAACCAAAATCAAACCGAAAAGACGTCGTAGTAACAAAATAGGGGCTGCTATGTTTATGTGTGATATGAGATATTGTTGTATGTTATTATCTTTGAGTTTGATGACTTATAAGTGTTCTCAAACCTTGATATTAAAGTCTAAAACACAAGCATGCAAAGAAATAGAACAAAAACTTGACATGATATAAGTAGAGGACTTGGACCCTAAGAGACTTGATTTTTGAGAATATAGATGTTTTTGCCCTTAACTTTGAAAAGCCATAACTTCATGTAGAAAATTGATCTAAGTATGTTCTTTATGTCCAAATTTATATTTTTGTGTTATATTTCATTTAAAATTAGTTTCAACTCATTTTCATAAGTAGAACTCGGGATATTACAATTTTACCGAAGTGTGTCATTTTCCGACTGTCAACACTACCGACTTAAAAACCCTATTTAAAAGTGAGATCCTAACTTTGGTCAAAACATAAAAGTTGTAGATAACATCTATATCTATCTACCCACCAAAAAAGAGCACAAAATATTGAGTTTTTTTTCTTTTCAAAACCCCTTTGAAAGTCTCTATTGAGCTTCAGCCCTCAAGGGACACTTCTATCACATATTTTTGTGTAACCCAAAACCCCAATTTTTAATGACGTATTCCAAAGGTGGTCTACATGAAAATTGTAGATAACATATTGAAGTATTGTTTTTTCCAAAAATCAGACCTTAAAGCCACGGGATGATACCCCAAAACCGTTTCAAACCCTCTGCCCTAAACTTGCTCTGTTGAGTTTTGGCGGCTAACAGAACCTATTTTCTAAAATGGCCAAAAAGGCTAACTTGTTTCAAACAAATACCCTTAGATCTAAACATAAAACTTGTAGGGGACTTGCGGAACTAGAACATACTACAAAATGGGCTCATTTGGACTTAATATGATACCCCAAAACTGAGACCAACAGAAGCATATTTTTGATAAAATCTTAAGAAAAGTGCTGAACCATTTTTATTTAGGAGGTTTTGTTCACCATTTTGCCTTAGATTTTGGCCTTGGTATTAAACATAAGAGTTGTAGGAAATATTTTTATCTAAATGGTGTATAAAAATTATAGCTTGATTCTAAGTCTAGATACCCCAAAATCTCATCGGCTCTTTCAATTTAATACTTAATTTTTTACCTTAAAAGTTGCTAAGTGTAAAATTGAGTACTTTTCACTATGAGACCCGAGTTTTTGTATGATGTTTGATTTGAATTAGTTGATTAATATTTCTAAGTGAATGTATGATGATTTAGAACCCATGCTATCATATTTGAATCATATCTAGAGAATTGTAACTTGTGCTTCACATGAATTGTAGCTTGTGTTTCACATACTTGTACCTTATGCTTTGAGCGTTATACCATGAATCTTGCCATTCTAATTGATGCCATGCTATAGATGGTTGTATTTGAGATCCATACCATACGTCATGAACATTGTCATTTGCATCCTGGCATGTTGGAGTCCATCTGTGAAAACCGTTGTTGGGATGGGCTGTATTGAGATTGTTCTTCTTGGTTCCAAATCTAGGGCGTCCCTGGTTGCCATTTTTGTAAATGTTTTAGGGTATATTCCCCTTGTACATCTTGGGTGCGTCCCCAGTGTTACAAAATGGGTTTATAGACCCTGGGTGCGTCCCTGGTGTTTGAAATGGTGTATCGTAGATACTGTTGGGTACCATGGGTTCGTCGCTAGCATTCTGATTTTGATAGCTTGAACTTTGGATAAATTTAGAGAGAGCTTAATTTAGTAGACCTAATCCCACTACGGTGGTAATTTCGAAGAGAGCCCAATTGTGGAGGTCCTAAATCTCTCATCTTGGTACTTTGTATAATGTGAATGTCTCTTGAATTCTCTTAGACTTTGGGTTGACACCGGCGAAGGCATCACGCATCTTAAGATGAAAATTTTTAGCCCGGATAAGGGTGGTTGATAATTGGTTGGCCTGCCCCTATGCCGTTGCCATTGAGTAAAATAGCTGTGGTATGAAATTCGGCGACGCATTTACTATTCGCAATGAGGGGCGATGATGGCTTTGGTGATAAATCCCATCAAGTCTACTCTGGTGATTCCTGGCGTGAAATTCCTGTTATAATCTGGGTATATGTTGGGTTGTGCATTTGCATTTCATACATAGCATCTCATATGCACATGTTTATTAACTTATCCGCTATCCTGTTATAAATTTGTCTGTCTCCTTGACCATAAACTATACTGGGTGTTATATGGTATGTGTTGTGGTAAATTTTGTACCGTTAGATTAGTTAGAAGGTTAGAGTGTTTTGCTTCTGGATTTTGGTTCATGGCATTTGTGCCACAGGTAAGGAAGAGTTTCTGAAGGAAGTCGTCCTAGAGGGAGAAGAAGAGTTTGAAGAATAGGTTGAGTTCCAAGAGCATGTGGATTTCGTTGATGCATTCTGAGGAGTCAAGACTTCTGCTTTTGTGCTTATATTCAGTTCTCTCGTGCTTAGTGTAATTTTTAAAATTTCTTGGTGAAATTATAATAATTATGTACCTTTGAATGGTTTAGAACTCCTTTATGATGTAATAACTAATGTATGTAAATACGAATGAATGGCTAGAATATCCCTTTATTTATATTTATGTATATCCTGACATGCCCGGAGGACGGGGCGTCACAGATTTCGCCCATTCAGTCGACTGGATGCCGTTCGGTCGTCTGGACTAGAGGTTCAGTTGGTTGGATAGTACCTTTTTGCCGAGCCTGTATATATTCCAGCCCTTATTTTTGTTCTGGACAGCTTCTTTTCTTCCTTTTCTCAGCTTTCTCTCTATATTTTTGGGTTACCTGAGCCTAGTTTTTGACGATCAGCTTGTGGATCATTACTATTCACACTGCTAGCTTCGTATCCAGCCAGACAGATTCTTGTTCTGACGAGGTTCAATTTTTGTGGCTTCGAGTTTTGCCTCATTGAGGTAGGATACTAGACCCAGCTATTGCTAAAGGATGTTATATATAATTATATATGTTTTCATCGGGTAGAAAATACTTTAAATGTGGTTTTCATGTTTAAACCTTGGTTTTTGGGTAAAAAGTTGGTTTTACGGCTTTCTTGGTTTCATACATGATTCGGATGTGTTGATATCCATGGTTTTCTAATGAAGGTTTGAAAACGAGGTGTTTTGTAAGAATTGTGAAAAACGTATTTTTGGGAGGTTTAGAGCTAACCCTCGGGGTTGAGTATCAACCTTTAAACGTTTTGTTAGAAATGGTTGTTGATCTCCATATTGATGGATTGAATCTCTTTTTATACGTGTTGTATAATTAATTGTGGATTTTTAAATATTTTTCGTAGATGTATCGTGACAGTGGGTATGTTGAGTTAGGCTCCTATTGCTCCTTGGTGGAAGTTCAAAAACTTGCGCAGTATGGGTTCACTACGGTCCCTCAGGTTAATCCCCGTAAACATGGTAATGGATGCTTCTTCCATCGGTCACAGAAATCCGTAAAAGGGAGTCAGTTGCCTCCGTGAATGGCGTTGTTGTCGTGACTCCGTATAGAACTTATCACTACGTAGTAGGCCTTAAGTGATTCAGGACTAGGGTAATGGACATGGGTCTATAATTGTTGCCTTTGTCCATGTGAGTGGCAGAGTTGGTACATAGGAATTCATTTATCTTGTTTTTCTCGGTTGTGTGTTTCGAGTGGAAAATACTGTTTTATTACTGTTTTTCCTTAACTGTGACATGATATCTATGTGGATGATATGCATAGTTTTAAGGATGAAAAACTTGTGGTTTTGAGAGGAAAACCATTTTGGCTCCTATGGTTGAGTCTTTATGCTTATGATTGCATAACCTACTTTACAGCTTTATAATCTGATCCTATTGGGTTTCGGCTCACGGTGTGAATTTTTGTTGTAAAACCATTTTCAGGTGGACATGAGGAGTTGACCTAGACGCCCATGGTTGCGGAAGACTTGTTATAGTTTTTCCTATTTTTGAGACATGTAATTTTACATGTGAAGCCTGTTTCTAAATGTAAGTTTTGTATGCCTTGAGGCGATATACTTATTTATGTATGAAACTGCATGTTTATTGTTTATGAGAGATGGACCTTGGGAACTCTTTTATCCAAATGTTGTCTATTTTTGAGTTGATGAAAATCTTATTTTCATAAATGGAATTTTGGTAGCTTTCACGAAACCCTGGTATTTGGGGCGTGACAGAAATTCGCAGGACTCAGGTTCAGAGATCATTGCTCGAGCGGGCTATCGGGAGAAGTTTCGAATAATCTTGAACCATGAAGATATTTTGGGGGTTTATATATATATATATATATATATATATATATATACACACACACACACACACCATTGACCCATGTAAGGCCCTTTCTCATTTCTCTTTTCCTTTTTTCTCCTTCTTTCATTCTAGAGAGAGAGAGAGACCCAAACCCACATGAAAACCCTAACCCTCCATCCCTCAAGTTGAAGATTGAAGCTAGATTAGGAGCAAGCAAGGGTAAAAATCAGGCTTTGGAGCAAGCAAATGGAAGATAAAGTACTATGGACGCAAGATCTCTCAACATCCAAACCCTAAGTGGGAAGATCGAATAGAATTTCAAGATTTTGAGCAAATTCGAGATAGGATCTAGATTCTCTCGTATGCTTGTGTTGATTTGAATTGATAATTTGTTATATGAGTAAAATATAGTAGATTTAATGCATGATTTGAAGGGTTGATAGAGTAATGTGTGAGTTAAGTTGGGTTCTCATAAAGATTTGAGTTTTTGAGAAATGATAAACTATGATCTTGAGAAATTATTGCGTAAAAAGGGTTTATGAGACTTGAATCTAATGTTTTTCAGGTGGAAATCAAGATTTGAAACATGTTTGATGAAGGTTCAAAGGGCTTTGAAGTTAGAAGCTCAAAACAAGGGAAAATTTGGGTTATTCTCAGGTACCAGCATGCTCGAGTAGATTCCTGCCTGCTCGAGCGGTCATATGGCAGAGAGCTTACACGCTTGAGCGCCCTCTGTTCGCTCAAGCAGACTCGCTGCATAGGGCCAACTTGTTTTGATCATATCTCCGTCATTTGGATTTCGAATGGGGTTATTTTTATACTCAAATTGAAGCCCCAGAAGTCCTCTTTCCAACAAGACTACTCTCACAATAAAAGTCTTTTTTTAGAAAACGTTATGATTAAAATAGTGAAGGTATGTCAAACTTTCTTAACTGTTTTTCAACCTATTTTTGGCCAATTGTCTTGAAAAAGATTATTTTCATCATTAGTGGCCCCTTCTATCAAATTTCTTGTTCGTTGGGCCATAGATGCACCTATGAAAAATCAATTTGGGTTGGGATGCATATGTCAGGCCATTTGGTTAAGGTTTACGAGGTAAATGGATTTTCTACTTTAAAGATGGTTTTGAGGAAACAAGTATGGGTAATTATGAGTCATGTAGTAATATGATCATCTTTTAAAATCCTAAGCATTGGAAGGAGAAATTGAATACTGCAATCGAATGCAACTTGACAATGAAATGGAAAAGTTAAAATTAGAATTGAAACGATAATGTGTGAAAATGATTTGCTAGAGGAACCATTTTGGGTTGGACTCGCGTGCGTGTTTTGTAATATGAATAAGTTGGTTGTGTTGAGTTGGGCGAGAGGAACCATGTTTGGGTTGGACTCGTGTTGGTTTAATGTGATGATCTAATTAAAGTACCGAATGGTTTGATTGGATAATTAAGGTTGGGCACGAGTTGCTCCTCGGTGAAATACCAGAAACTTGCGCAATGTAAGGTAGGCCCTTCCTTCGGGTTAATTCTCGTAAAAGCGTGCTCTGGGGTGGCCCACCCATCATTGTTTTCGAGAAAAACTGAAAATGTGTGCTCTCCGTATCGAGCTATAGAATGGATATTTATCCATCGGGCCTCGCGTGGCCCGATTGTGATAACTACGCCAAGGCTATAGGCGCTGTCTGGGTTTAGTACTTAATAAAATCGATAACTGGTCTGGATTTGAAAGAAAAACTTGATAATGGTCGTGGGAATAATGTTTTGCTAAAGAGGAAAACAAACATAATGAAATGAAAACTGGTAATGTGGGTTGTTGAAGCTAATGGGTAAAAGTGCTATTATATATTTATTAGCGTGCATGGGTGTGTGCGTGTGAAGGAATAACGAATTGGTGAAATTTTACATTTTTCTTCGGTTACACCCATCACACCTCACAAATCATGCATAACAAATGAGCTAGTCTTCATCTTACGAGCTTCGGCTCACACACGTTTACCAAACCATTTCAGGTTTTGAAGACCAAATGTGATACCAGGGCAAGGGATGCATTTGCGAAAGACTAAAAGGAAGATTTAGTATTTCTTTGTACTTTGCATTTTGATTGTAAATGAACTCTTGAAATCTCAAGCATTTGTTTGAAGTTGGATATGTATGAGAATTTAATTCCTTAACGAAGGCTTTTGTTTTAATATGTTTTGAACTCAAACCTTTAGTGAAGGAAACTTATTGTTAGTGACCTTTGTATGTGGGACAGTTGAGTTGATTCATGGGTTCCTCGAGGTCAGGGTGTGACAAGATTAGTTAAAGACGAATATTTAGTTTATTTTAATAACTCTGTGGTTATTAAGGATAATAAACGGTTTAAATGTCCTGGTACATTGGTGGATGATTTTTATGTTATTATTTTGATCTCACCTACACTGCAACTGAATGAATTAAATAATACATCTAATTTACCATTTAAGAGAAAGGAACCTTCTTTAATGAACCAAACGTATCTTTGGCACTTATGCCTTGGTCATATTAATATAAAAATGATAAATAGATTGGTTGAAGATGAACCTTTGAGTTCATTAGAACTAAAGGCACTTCCAATCTATGAATCCTGCTTAGAGGGTAAAATGACCAGGAGGCCATTTTCGGCTAAAGGTTATAGAGCTAAAGAATTGTTAGAACTGGTTCACTCTGACTTATATGGACCTATAACTATTCAGGCTAGAGGAGGCTTTAAGTATTTTGTTACTTTTATTGACAATTACTCAAGGTATGAATACATTTATTTGATGCACCATAAGTCTGAATGCTTTGAGAAATTCAAAGTATTTAAGGCGAAAGCGGAGAAGAGTTTAGTGAAATGTATCTAGACACTTCGGTCTGATCGTGGTGGTGAGTACCTCTTTTGGAGAGTTTGGGGATTATTTGTCGGATGAGGAGATTATATCCCAATTGACTGCACTGGGGACTCCACAATAGAATGGTGTAGCAGAAAGAAAAAAATAAAACTCTTACGGAGATAATGAGGTCTGTGATGAGTTATTCGGATTTACCTAATTCGTTTTGAAAATTTGCATTAGAGACAACAGTTTATATTCTAAACTTGGTACCTTTTAAGTCAATGCCTTCTACTTCTACATAATTATGGACGAGGCACAAGCCTAGTCTAAGACATTCAGATTTAGGGGTGTCCAGTACACGTGTTGAAAGAGAACACAAATAAGTTGGAACTGAGAACAGTAGTATGTTTCTTTGTTGGTTATTCCAGGAGAACGAAGAGTGATTTATTTTATAATCCTAAAGATTAGAAGGTCATTGTTAGTGCCAATGCCCGATTCTTGGAAGAGGATTATGTAATGGACCACAAGTCCAAGAGTAGATATGTTCTAGAAGAGCTGAGAGAAAATACCTATAGTACGGTAGAAGTGCCACAGGAAAGTGTTATTGATATCCCATTGTTTCGTCATTGTGGGAGAATTATCGAGACACGTGCAGACCCTGAACCAGATCAACATGCTACCATTAACATGTCAGTTTCACAACTAGAGGAGCTTATGTGTAATGGTGCACAGGATTTAGAATCAGCACAACGTGTCATTACTAACACATAGACGCATGTAGTGCCTCATCATAGTGGAAGGGTTTATTTGTCAACCTGATCGGTATATGTTCTCGGGAGAGTCTATTGACAAGATCCTTGGAGAACTGCATACTAAACCATGTAACTACAATGAAGCACTCCAAGATAAAGATAAAGAATTATGGCAAAGGGCTATGAATTTAGAGATGGAGTCTATGTACTTTAATTTGGTCTTAGAACTTATAGAACCACCCGAAGGGATAAAACCCATCGGATGCAAGTGGATTTACAAGAAGAAGAGAGGAGTAGACGGGAAGGTAAAAACTTTCAAAGCTAGGCTTGTTGCAAAAGGATTTACTCAGAAAGAAGAGATCGGTTATGAGGAAACCTTTTTGCCGGTAACCATGCTTAAGTCTATTTGAATTCTCTTATCCATTGTTGCTCATTTCGATTACAAAATTTAGCAAATGAACTTTAAGACAGCTTTTCTTAATGAAAATTTTGACGGGTGTATCTATATGGAACAACCAAACGGTTTCATAGCAAAGAGTCAGGAGCACATGTTGTGCAAGGTTAAGATATCCATTTATAGACTTAAGCGGGCATCTAGGTTTTGAAATACTTGGTTTGATCAAGCCATTAACTCTTATGGTTTTGATCAAAGTCTTAACGAGTCTTATGTGTACAAGAAGTGTGATGGAAGCATAGGGTGTTTCTAGTACTTTACGTGAATGATATATTACTCATCGGAAATGATGTAGTGGCGTTATCTTCGGTCAAGGTATGGTTATCCGGCCAGTTTGATATGAATGACTTAGGAGAAGCAGTCACATCCTCGGAATCAAACTTGTACGAGATCAAAAATAGAGGATGCTGGGCTTATCACAAGCTACTTATATCGATACAGTCCTTACTCATTTTAGCATGCAAGATTTCAAGAAAGATTTTCTCCCTTTCAAACATGGAATCACTCTATCCAAGGATCAGTGTCCTAAGACACCTGATGAGATAGAGAAGATGAAGGCAGTTTTTTATGCTTCGACAGTAGGAAGCCTCATGTATGCTATACTTTCCACTAGATCCGACATTTATTTTGTCATTGGCATGGTTAGTATATATCAGTCTAATTCAGGATAAGAGCATTGGATATCAGTAAAATATATAATCAAGTACCTGAAAAGGACTAGGGACTATATATTAGTTTACCAGGAAAATTGTCTAGTACCCTTAAGGTACACTGACTCAGGAACTTCTTGTTGGATCTAGATGTAGTGCTTCCAATATAGTCGTCTATTACACTTTATTTGATAATAATAGAGTGGTTAACAACTCGAAGGAACAAAGGGTCCACAAGAAATGAAAGTACATCGAGCGTAAATATCACTTGAAACGAGAGATTGTACAAAGGGGTAATGTAGTTGTGATCAAGATTGTATCAGGAGACAACCTTGTAGATCCTTTTACAAAGAGCTTACCACCTAAAACTTTTGACAGCCATGTAGAGGGCATAGGAGTCAGATGTATGGTAGCTGGATTTTGAGTATAAGTGCAAGATTGTTAGGGATGTATACTAAAAATCAAAATTTTTTATTTTAGTATTAAATTTTATTTTTTTATAAAATTAGTTTATTTATTTTATGAGAATCTTAATGAGTATTGTATGCATTTCATTATTTATTTGATGTCATGCATAGATGTCTTTTATTCTATATAGTATTTAATCTGGTGTGCAGAGTTCATCTTCCATATAGAATACCAGATTAAAGGTTCTTGTGGAATATAAGTTTTTAGTTCATAGTTTAGATGGAATTGGACAAACTATTGATACGACCGTAGTACAGAGTTTTAGTAGACCTGCCTTAGTTACGGGGAACAAATAATAGCGTTGTCTATTATTCTGACTGCCTGTACTAGTACAGTTTGTGTATTAAATAAGACCAAGTTTGGGTAATTAATTTTATACTAACTATATAAATTAATTTATACTCCATGGTTATTATGAGTACTTATACTCTTAATTCTGAAATAATTATTGTTTGTATATATTTAATATTCGTTATTTTGATTAATTAACGAGTGCGCTCTTTTATGGGTTTATAATCCCGGTGAGTTGGATAACGATATTGATTATATGGTGAATATTAATTATTGACGGAATCTACGTCCCGAAAGATCGAGATTAACGATATCCCCTTAAGAATTAAGCTTATAAGTTTTGACTGAGTCAAATCCTATAGGTGGATTTTATAATCCAACAGTTAAATAAGTTAAGCGAAAGATCTTAAGAAATTTTTTTAAGAAGTCGATTAAATATAATTGTCAGTAATTTAATTTATTCAGCGGGTATCAAAAATCTTAACATGTGAAGAATAAATAAGTATTTAATAACAAGAGCTCGAATATTCGATTTTGAGAATATGGCTGGGAGTGCAATTATAATTCTTTAGTGGAATGAATTATAATTAATATTTTTATGAAATAGCTTTTGGGTTGAGATGGGTTTTCATAATTACATTTAAAGCCCAAGTCATATTTATTCCACAGGTCCTTACTGTAGCCTATTTATATGCTGTTATAAAACCTGACGTGATAATTCATATTATTTAGTCAGTGATTAGATAGTTAGGGTTTTCATATTTTCTAAAAATTGTAAGCCAAATCAAAAAGGTTTTAAAGAACACGATAGATTAAAGCCCATACTTTGTTCGTGTTTAGCATTCTGAAATATAGTAGAAGGCTTGTGTCGTAGATTTGACTAGAAGAAAAAAATTGAAGTGGATCGTTGACTGAAAATTATTGCAGCAACCAAAATCATCCAATCAGATTTCAAAAAGTATAATCCTAAAACTAACTTTTCGAGTATTACTGGATTTTATTTCGATTGTTTGATATCAAAAAGTTTTAATCTGGAGTCAGTTTCGGCGTTTGCCCATCTAGTTCTTTTTTTACTAAAATAATAGACATAATCTTAGGTTCTTGGTAGTTTTTTTTCCGTATTTTACCAATTTAACCTTCTAATGCAAAGTGGACGGAATAGCTTTTATAGTAGGATCATGTAGCCAAGGCCTCCCTAGCCGCAGGCTAAACGAAGTTGATACGTCAAAAGCGTGGAATTCAATTTCACTTTCTAAAGGTTCAACTATCAGGACCCATTTTTGATAATGGCATCCATGATCGGCAAGTAAGTTAAGCTCACCCGAGGCCTACTTTTTCAATTAGTTAGGGATTTTCAAAAGAACATTATTTTGAAAAGATTTTGCAGAAGCATGAATTTTATAAACTTATCTAGAGCTGAATCTAGTGCCACGAAAAAGTGATAAATGGAAACCACGTGCACAGTATTCACAACATTTGCATCTCAAGCATGACTAGGTACATAGATAACTCAACAACTAAAACGACTGTTGGCATAACAAGATTTCAACTTGTTTTGAAGATAACAAACTAAAGTTTCTAATTGTGCAAATTGAGTGTGTTCATAGAAATTCAATGTCACAATCACAATTGAGAAAGCAAAATGAAAGCCATGAAGCATGAAGAACATATTCAAATGGCTATAATCCATGGAGCACTTGAAGACCAAGAGAAAGGGCTTGAAGATTTTCTAAGTGTAAATGCACTAGGACCTATATAAGTTCACATACCATTGGTTATATTTGTGAAAGCTCATAGGTGACCTTAGTTGGACTCTAGGTGCTTAATATTTCATAGAAAATCATTTTCAAAGTATAAAATGTGTTTTTAAATGTTTCAAAAGAAGTTCGGCAAAAAATATGCAAAAAGTGTGTGAAGAAAATTGACATATCTTTACGATTTTGGTCATAACTTTTTTTACAAAATGAATTTTGTTATGAGATTCGAATTATTAGAAATTAGACTCCTGGGGCTTCAATTTGGATATAAGAATGACCTTATTCGAAGTTCAAATGAAGGAGTTATGCTCGTTTAAAATCGGGACAATAGAGTAGTCAAGTTCAGTCGACTAAACTACCTATTTCAGGCGATTGAATGTATTCAGTCGACTGAACCTCCCAAATCAGTCGACTAAGTTGACGAGTTTTTTAATTTGGGCTACAACGGCTAGTTTAAAAATTCCTTATTTAACCTAACGGCTAGTTCAAATTTTTGGCCTATAAATACAGCCTTTGAGTTCTGAAAAATGCAGGAATAAGCCCTCAATTATACTCTCTCATATACATTCATTTTGTGCTTCAAATCTTTGATTCTTTGTTCATATTTTGAGAGAGAACCTTAGAAATTCTCCATTAAGCTTTCACGTATATATCCTTTGGAGTGAACATTAGTGTGCTTCATCGTGTACTCATTTGCTAGCTGAAGGAGCTGATTCTTGTACAATTTCTATTGTATTCTTGTTGTACTTGAGAAGGTGATTTCTCAAGAGAGGCATCTCCACCTATTGAAGGAGAAAGGTAGCTACACTTATAAGGAGGGATTGTACTTGAGAAATGGACATTCTCAAGAGAGGCTACTTTGCCTACTTAAGGAGTGACTAGTGGAATCTTCACAACGGTGTGCTTGAGGCAAGGACGTTGGCTTGAGTGTCGAACCTTGCAAATCTTGGTGTCGTATCTCTCTAACTCTATTTCTTTAATTTTCACACTTTAAATTCCATATCTACTTGAAATTGTATGTTAGAATACTTGAGATTACGTGTGGATGTTTGGGATTACATGAATTAAATTAGTCAAACTTTGCATAATTTTTTTTTTCGCAATTCACCCCCTTCTTGGGATTGCACCAACTCTTCAATTGGTATTAAAGCAGGTCATATTTTTCTTAAAAAAATTTTGTGCAAAGATTTTACGGCTTCAACTGGTGCATTTCCTTTTGGTGAGGAACAATCGTCCACTCGACCTCCTTTATTTTGTGGCGTGCATTATACTTTTTGGAAAAAAGGAATGAAAATTTTTATTTTGGCAAGTTATAGTAAATGGAGATTACGTTCCCATAAAATTAGTTGATAAAAATAAAATTCCTAAATTAGATCATGAATTAGATGATAATGACATGAAACTATTGCAAATAAATTCTAGTGCTATTAATACTTTATATTGTGCTTTAGATGCAAATGATTACAATAGAATTATGACTTGCAATAGTGCAAATGAAATTTGTGAAAAATTGAAAATTACATACGAAGGAACATAAGATGTTAGGGATTCTAGAATAGATATATTAACAAGTGAATATGAGTCGTTTAAGATGCATGTGTATGAATCTATTTCAGACATGTATACTCGTTTCACTCATATCATTAATTTTTTAAATGCTCTTGGAAAGACTTACCCCTCTTATGAATTATTAAGAAAAATGCTTAGGTGTTTGCCACCGGCTTGGGAAGCAAAGGCAACGGCCATCACGGAAGCTAGAGACTTAAAGAAGACAACCTTGGATGAGATCATTGGGTCACTCCTTGCCTATGAGATGGCAATCAATAACAGAGCAAATGAGCTCAACAAAGGGAAAATGGTTTTCAAAGCGTCCAATGAGAACTCAGGTGATGAAGAGGACAAGAAGCTTGTAAGAAAATTCCAAGACTCAAAGATAGACAAAAGTGATTCAAGCAAAAAGGAATCAAGAAGGAAGGATTCCAAAAAGAAGAAGAAGAAAACCATGAAGGCCACCATATGTGATGAAATTGACTCAAGCACTTCAAATAAGGACTCATGCAATGAGGAGATATCGATTATTTGCTTTATGGCTCATATTGATGATAAGGCAAAGTCTAATATTACATATAGTTCAAATGAATTAAATTCTTGTAGTGATGAACCATGTGATGAATCCTTACCTACATATGAAGAACTTTAAAAAGAGTTATATAGTTTTCATAAATATTTTTTGAAGTTAAGCAAAAAAAATGCTTCTTTGAAAATAGAAATTGAAAATCTCTCAAATGAACTTATTGAGTTGAAATAATCTAATAAGATTTTTAAAAATGAGCATAAAATTGAAATTTCCACGTTAGAAGAAGAAAATAACAAATTAAGAAATGAGCTTAAAAGCATAAAATTATCCTCCTGTAGTGAAAATGAGATTATGGATTTAAAGAGAAAAATTAAGGACTTGGAAGCTTTCTCAAGTAGTAATTACTCTAAAAATATTTATGCTAAAACTACTTGTTTATATTGTATAAAAAAGGTTCATATTAGGTATACTTTCCCTTATAGAGGAAGAAGAGGTCTTGATAAAAATATCATTTGGAAAGTGAAGAATATTTCAAATGCTAACTCCTATAGACCCAAGAAGGTATGAGTAGTAAAAGATTACACCTAAATTTGGTTTGTAGGTGTTTGGTTGCCTCCACTCAGGCGAACAAGTAAAACATAATAAGTGGAAGCCCAACGCACTTGTGGGATGTCAAGTCAAGCTTCAAAATGGAATATTGCTTGGGACTTGACAAAATTAGTAAGAAAGTGGTCAATGAAAACTCTTATGGTATAATCTTTCCATACTAATTGGAGAGCATGGGCAAATAATATGCAAATAACTTCCATAGTGCCTATTGGTGCACAGGTTGAAAACATCTTATCTTCACTTTTGGTATCAAAATGGTATTTTTCAATAAATTTGTAAGAAAAGGGGAGAAAATGCTTAATGAATGAATATTATTGTTGTGTTTCTAGTTTTTGATGATGTCAAAAGGGGGAGAATAATTGGAGCAAAATGTATGTCATTTTTGCACTCCTTTTGATATGTCAAACAGCGGGAGCCTTTGTGTTAAATTGCTTATATATGTCTCATTGATGTTTTATTAAAATTATATCATGAAAATGCAATTTATCACATCCATTGGTCGAAATGTGCTTAAATATCTTATTGATGTTTTATTAAAAATTATATCATAAAAATGCAATTTATCACATCCATTGGTCAAAATGTGCTTAAATGTCTATCATTTAAAAATTTAAAGTCTATGAATTAATTGTGTTATATTTTTTAAATCTTGGTTATATACATATTGTGAAGGGGAGCCTTGTAAAGGCAACCTCATTTTGCTCTTTGTCATCATCAAAAAGGGAGAGATTGTTGGCCCAATAAGGTTTCAACTTGTTTTGATGATAATAAACAAAAACTTCTAATTGTGCAAATTGAGTATGTTCACAGGAATTCAATATCACAAGTGCAATTGAGAACACAAAATGGAAGCCATAAAGCATGAAGAACATATTCAAATGGCTATAATCCATGAAGCACTTGAAGACCAAGAGAAAGGGCTTGAAGAATTTCTAAGTGTAAATGCATTAGGACCTATGTAAGTTCACATACCATTGGTTATATTTGTGAAAGCTCATAAGTGACCTTAGTTGGACCCTAGGTGGTTAATATTTCATAGAAAATCATTTTTAAAGTATAAAATGTGTTTTTAAATGTTTCAAAAGAAGTTCGGCAAAAAATATGCAAAAAGTGTGTGAAGAAAATTGACATAACTTTACTATTTTGGTCATAACTTTTTTTACAAAAGGAATTTTGTTGTGGGATTAAAACCATTGAAAAGTAGACTTTTAGGGCTTTAATTTGGAGACAACAATGATCATATTTGGAGTTTGGATAAAGGAGTTATGCTAGTTTAAAATCGGGACAACAGAGTAGTTGAGTTTAGTCGACTGAACTACCTATTTCAGGCGACTGATTGTATTCAATCAACAGACCCTCCCAGGTCAGTTGACTAAGTTGACGAATTTTTTAATTTAGTTTGCAACGGCTAGTTTAAAAATTCCTTATTTAACCTAACGACTAGTTCATATTTTTGGCCTATAAATACAACCTTTGAGCTCAGAAAAATGCAGGAATAATCCCTCAGTCATACCCTCTCATCTACATTCATTTTTTGCTTCAAATCTTTGATTCTTTATTCATATTTTGAGAGAAAATCTTAGAAATTCTCCATTGAGTTTTCACTTATATATATCTTTTGGAGTGAACATTAGTGTGCTTCATCTTATACTCATTTGCTTGCTGAATGAGCTGATTCTTGTACAATTTCTATTTTATTCCTGTTGTACTTGAGAAGTTGATTTCTCAAGAGAGACATCTTCGCCTATTGAAGGGGAGAGGTAGCTCCACTTAGAAGGAGAGATTGTACTTGAAAAGAGGACATTCTCAAGATAGGCTACTCTGCCTATAATAAAGAGAGAGGCTGCTCTGACTACTTAAGGAGTGACTAGTAGAATCCTCACAGCGGTGTGCTTGAGGTAAGGACGTAAGCCTGAATGTCAAACCTTGTAAATCTCGGTGTCGTATCTCTCTAACTCTATTTCTTTAATTTTCGCACTTTAAATTTCATATCTACTTGAAATTGTATGTTAGAGAATACTTGAGATTACGTGTGGATGTTTGGGATTACATGAATTAAATTAGTCAAACTTGGCATACTTTTTTTTTTTTTAATTCAGCCGCTTCTTTGGATTGCACCAACTCTTCATATGACACAACAATTTCTTCTACCCAAGCCGTCCTAAAGATTGGCGAACTCATCCTGAAATAGCATAGCAACAATTTCATAAGTATAAAACTCGTACTGGTACTCAGATATTAAATCACATATTTTACCATGAATTCACTTATTTAAAAATAATTTATTCAAAACTGTAATCACCAAATTATTTCCAGTTTTAAGGCGTCAACTGTAACCATAATAATTATCAATTTTAAGGCATCAATCGTACCCATCATAATCATTGGTTTTAAGGCGTTAGTCGTACCCTTAGTAAAGTCAACATATGGATAATAAAGAAATATCGATTGCATAATAAAATAACTTTTCACAATGCTATCCACGGTTAAGCAAAACTATATATTATTGATACTTTTTCAAGGAACAAGAATTTTTAAAAATTTGTCGAGTAATTTAGTATTTGGGACTCACCAATTTAGTTGAACTTTATTTAATCAATCTTGTTCGGGAATGTCCAAATCTAGATAACTACACAGAAAGAATTAGTAAATTAGTTATAATTTCATACTTGAGAGACTTGGTTCCTTTTAATTTTGTAATATGTTTTCTCAATGTGTTATATATCGTTTTAGTAGTTATAGAAAGACGTGTTTTTATATGTTTTCACTACAAGAAAAAACACTTTTGTGTCAAAACTTTTTGTGTCAGCGGCCAATGTCATCTCAAATAGTATCTTTTGCGATAAGTATAATTTACTGTCTCAAATCAGGGGTCTTTCACGACGGTGGGTGCCCGTCGTAACACCTGGTCGCAACAAATGACCTTTTGAGACGGTTTTGTAGCCGTTGTTGTCACGTCCCAAACTCAGGGTCACGTGAAACACTCACAAGCAACCAAACATAACGCCTAACCAGAGAATACACTCTCAAAATAAAATATACATGCATTCATAATAACCGCCAACCAGCTTACATTACACGGTTCTAACATCGAAAAAACATGTTACAACAAACATGTTTAAAAACGAGCAAAAAGGAAGACTGCGGATCTTTCTCCCCTCCGGCACCTCCGGATCAACCTACGTGATCGGTACCTGAAAAACGTTTCAAATCCCACACAATAAGCCAAAGCTCAGCAATAACTAGACAAACATGAAATGTAAGCTAAACATACCCAGAAAACGACATGTGGTTTTCGACTCTTTTTCAAACCTTAAAACAATTTGAAAACAGTTTTATATCACAACTCTCCAGAGTCAGAAAATAGTTTAAAAACGGTTTGATAACATGACTCGCATGAGTCCCAAAGAAAATAGGTATATGTATGCAGCACATGAATACATATCTAAATCCACTCGCAAGCCTCGACAATAGCTCTACAACAATGGGAGATAACTAATGCAATCCATGCACTTTGCCTAACACACTATATGCAACACATGCAATGCATGCCTCTTCAGGACCTCATTTCGTCCTTCAGATACTCACACACAAGTGCATTGTCAGGACCATGTTTTTCAACCTTCAGATACTCGCACACAAGTGCATCGTCATGACCGCATTTCCGTCCTTCAGATACTCGTACACTAGTGCATCGTCAAGACCACGTTTCCATCCTTCAAATACTCGCACACAAGTGCATCGTTAGGACCACGTTTCTGATACTCACATACAAGTGCATCGTCAGGACCACGTTTCCGTCCATCGTCAACAAGGGCTAACATATATCGAACCACCTTTCCGTCCATCGTCAGCTAGCGCTAACATTCATCAGACCACGTTTTCGTCCATCATCAGCCAAGGCTAACACCGTTTCAAAATCATATAAGACCCCATTTTCGTCTTATGTTTAAAATCACATAAGACCACATTTCCGTCTCATGTTTCAAATCCATATAAGACCACATTTCTGTCTTATGTTTCAAAACCATTTCAAACCATATAAGACCACATTTCAGTCTTATAACATGTATAAATAAAACTAGAGTTATAAATTTATAAAGCCACGCATAAATTTCACATCATGACGCCACCCGTCACAGCACCTGACATCTACTCACAAGGACCACCAACAACCCGCAGAACCAAAACCTAACCCAAAGGCCAAAACCGCTCAAGAGCTCGAGCGCTCAACCACCGCTCGAACGATTCCCTACCAATATACATGTTTGCCACACCACCACTAGAGCGCTCAACCACCGCTTGAGCGTTCATCGCTCGGTGAAAAACCAAATGAAGAAATAAACCAAACCCTCACACGCAACGATGTACTAACCACCGCAAACACAACCGTGCCCCAACGTCACGCTAAAATAACCCACGTCATCCCCGAGGATGACAACAAACAACAAACCACCACAGCCCCACCACAACCAATCGAAACGAAAAACGACTAACACCCCTCTTCATGATTTCAGTCAATAGAACCCCATAATTCCATTGACTAAGAACCACTAGAGGAGAGCCAGTCACAAACACAACACAACCTAAATCAACACACGGCCAACATGGACCCACACACGTCCAACGCAAACCCACGATGTCCACACGCGCCCAACACAAACCCACGACACCCACACGCGCCCAACACAAACCCACAACCACCTAAAACAACAAAACGCCCCAAGAAACAAGAAACTTGATGAAAGGGCCAACATGGATGAAAAATAACTTTTTCCCAAACATTCGGCCAAAAATGGGTGAAAAATGGTTAAGAAGTTTTGATGAACCCTTACTATTTTGATCGTAATTTTTTCTACAAAAATCATTTTATTGTGAGAGAGGTGTCATTGGAAAGAAGACTTCTAGGGCTTCACTTTGGGTACAAGAACGACCCAATTTCGAGTCCAGACAAGGGAGATATGATCAAAATAAAATGGCCATGTGCAGCCAATCCGCTCGAGTGGATAGACGGGCGCTCGAGCGCCCAGATGCCCAATAACAACCCAGATTTTCCCTTGTTTTTTATTTCCAAGCCCCAAACTCTCAAATACTCACTATGATGCTTTAAAACACACATAAACCTATCAACTCGCATATTTTTAACACCCACGAGCATACGCGAGCTCAAAACATCAAGAACCACCGAACGAAAAGCCTTAAATCCCAGTTCACCCAATCGAAAACAATGCAAAAATAGTTTTGAACCAAAACCCGATTTTTTTGAAACATATATCGATTTTTCATGCATGTTTAACTGGTAAAAACACACACGATTGCACGTAGCACCCTTATAAGATATGAGTCTAAGATCCTACCTCGGTGTGTTAAAAACTCAACATCTCCATCCACGTGCAAAACCGAACTTCGTCGAAATGAAATTATGTCCGGATGAACGCATAGCCCACCGTGCCAATAGCAAGGATTTGCTGTTGGATCGTCAAAAATTGAGCCCCAAGTCCCCGGGAAGTTAGAGAGAAGGCAGAGAGAATAGAAAACTTAGCTGAGAAGTTTTGAAAATATCTTTTGAAAATAGCTAACGCGAGATATTTACAGGTCATCAAAATGTCTTTTTTTTTTTAAATTCGCACTGCAATGGCCAATGGTTCCTGGGAACTAACCCCACATGCATCTCTACCCTCGAACATACATAAAAATGCATATAAACATGTTGTAACGAAAACATTAAACGCGCATCGAAAAATGCAAAAAAGAAAAGAAAATCGGTCAGGGTCTCACAACTCTACCCCCCTTAAAGGAATTTCTTCCCCTAAATTCAGCACAAGGTCAAAGAAAACAACCTCATCGATCACCATCGACACAAACACAAGATGGTCAGCCAAACCATTCTTTGGATATAGTCAAACAAGGTCAGGCATCCTAAACAACGACTAACTATCTCAAAGACATGAGATCTACAACTCACCACAACCTCACATCCTCACTAACTGCTGTCTCAACACAGCACACCACCCACATAGTCCACCACCAACTCCAACCCCGTGGCCACAGCCTCGAACACGGCCTCACCCTCTCCTCATAGACATCACGTCTATATGAAAGAAACACAAAACATAAGATGCAACACATCGCATGAACATAAGCACTAACCACATAAGTATGCTAACACGTAGCCACATAGGTTTATGCTAAATAAACCTCACATACCGAGGAGAACCAAGAAGAATGACGCGTCAATTTAGATAACCTACTCAGATTCCCTACTAGAAATCACGTCAGCTAAACGCTTGGCCCCCAAGTTTGTTAACCCAAACGCCCAAAAGCAAGACTAATCAATCGTAAGGATCAACCCTATGCTCACATATACACAACATTCTCATGATTAACATACTAACACGTTCATGTTATCAAGCATCTAAACACATGCAATCAAGCACACACAATCAACCTCACACGGTGATACACCAACTTTCCACAGCTCTTAGGTATTCTAACCCAGAGCTCTGATACCATTCTGTCATGCCCCAAACTCCGGATCACATGAAACACCCACAAGTAACCAAACATAACACCCAACCCGAGAACACACTCTCAAAATAAAACATACATGCATTGACAATAACTGCAAACCGGCTTACATTACACGGTTCTGTTGGAGGTAATACTGCCAAGATCATTATTTTTGTAAACGATTTTTGGTAAAAAATTAACTGGACGAGTAAACGCCAAAATGGGCTCCAGATAAAATTTTTGACGACGAATGATCAAAATAAAACCCGTGCAACCAAGTTAATTTAGAAGAATACCTTTTTGTCGATCGATTCTTCAACTATGATTTGATTATGAGTTAAAGCTTCTATCAGATCTTCTACCGTATTTCCTTATACGATCGAGAACTCAGACTATCGAGAACTCGTACCTGTAGAACCCAGATATATTTAGTCTTGAGAGATAAAATATGATAGATATATCAACGATATAAAACCGGTTCAGCCTACCCGCATATATATAGGGCTACAGTAGGGACCGGGGAGTAATTATGAGTAAGACTTCCAGTGAAACACAGATACCTAGTAACAGTTTCTGTAATTATGGAAGGAAACAGCAGTTTCTATAATTTTTATAAAATACTGAATTACAGTTCACACCACTAAAGAACTATAATTGCACTCTGACCCATAATCCCAAGACCTTCTTGCATTGAGCTCCTGTTATTAAATGCTTACCATTTCTCTCCACGTTAAGATTTTCGATACCAGCCAATTAAATTTAATTACTGATAATTTAA